>JH651266.1:0-60191 GCA_000260095.1 Tetrahymena borealis | reverse complement strand
ATTTAAATACTTAAAATCCTCTTGAACTCATTAATTCTCACTAACTCCCCCACGTCTCATAGCGTACTAAATGGTGATAATTAATATTTTAACAATCAGGTAAATATTAACAGATAATAAAATGTTTATTTCTTCAATTAGTTAAAATATTCATTTTTAATAGGATTGAGATTTATGATTGGTTTCTTTCATTTGCTTTATTTTCATTCTATTTTTTTATTTTTTTGGTACTCTCTTAGTAATTTTTTTCATTATTTAGATTTTTTCATTTTTAATTACTAAAAATAAATATGATAAAAATACTTATTAAAATAAAATATATTACCCAATAATGATTAATAGGAATAAGCTTTAATAATCTTTCAACTTCCTTAAATCATGATTTTTTTCATTAGAGTTAAGTAGAATAGAAATTGGGTAAGTCAAAGAAATATATAAAATATTTATATCTTTAAAAAATAAATTTTTATAAAACAAAATAAATTCTAAATAAACAAACAGAAAAAAATACTAATTTAGATTATGGAGATTTATTTTTAAATCATTCATAAATACTTCTGTTTTTTTTATGATATTTCAAAATTTTATGTTAACAATCCTGTAAGTGTTGAATTAATCTAGTGCTTTATTTAGATTAAATAATTTATATAAGTTATTTAATTAAATAATCTCAAAGAATATACCCATGAAATCTTCTAAATAATGTTAATCTTTTAAAGTATAAGAATAAATACAATAATATGTCAAATTATATAAGATTCTATAACTCCTTTTATTTGGTTAAGTGCTAACATTTATAGTTTCTCTAGCAAACAAATTGAATTTGTTTTAATCAAATTCACATCAAAATTTTATTCAAAAGGTATAAAAAAGGAAAAATTATTTATTTTCATAATAGTATTTGATTTGGTTTATGAGCTATTGGAATTTCTATTTGTGTGACTGAGGTTACAAATTTTTGCATCTATTAAATTTTATTGAAATATTTGGTTTATTTGTGATTAATTTAATGAATGCATTAAGTGTGAATCTTTATTGTAATTATGTGTTGCATTTAGTGGTAGTATTTGCTTCAGCTAAATTAATCACAGATTTATTTTATTGGGTTCTAAAGTGTATTTTTTTGATTTTTATTAATATGTGTGACCAATCAATAAATCAAATGTAGAAACTGAGTATAATATTATACTTAAATCTCTTCATAAATTTTTTGATCTTTTATCATAATTTGAGAAAAATAAATCAATTATTGACAAATATTTATCCATTTGTAATCCAAATAAATAATCTTATATAAGAATAAATATATAAAAGTAAAAGAAAAAAGAATCAGTAAATTTATATCCAGGATTATAATTAAGAAGTAAATTAAGGGTATATAAGAGGGTATTGGTTTTAAAGCGGCTTAAGAGGTAGCACTTGAGAATCAATAAATGTGGATATAATTGATAATAATAAATGAAGAGTAATTTTAATTTTTAAATAAATAACAGCTAGAGAAGAAGCATGCAAGCGATCTTAATAATTGATAAAGAAGATAGATAGATGGATCATTAATATTAAGAATACAGTTGACTGACTGACTGATTGGGTAAGTGAGTGAGTGAATAATCATTCATTTAATAAACATATAGATTCTTTCAATCATTAATTTTATTTATCATTCATATGAGTATATTTTCATATATTTCATCCCCATTCAATTGCCAATGCATATTTACTAAGAGCTAAGAGCTTCCGCAAAATAATTATTGATAATTAAAAAAGTAAAAGTTAGAAGTAATATTAAAAAAATAAAGAAAAGAAAAGTTATAATAAGGTAATATTAGAAGTACATAGGTAAATAAATATCAAGAGATAAGAATTAAATGTCTTACAATGCCATGAAACTCTCTTCTGAGTAGTTTCTCAACAAACTAACTTAGGAAGTAAGTACATCAATAAGAATCCAAACCAAATTCCAAAATCCCCTACACACTATAATAAGACCAATTGATGCAGAATTCTTCATTAAAAATTATCAATTTTAAATTATTCGCTTAATAATATTATGTATTTTAATATACTACGCTTTCAATAAGCAGTTATTATTATTTCAAAAGCAGCACAATAAAATAAGAATGTTTAGTTTAAGATAATACATAGGAATACATTTTCATAAAATTTGATAGTTGAAATAAACTGGGATATGGAATAAAGTTTGGAGTTTAAGATATCTTTAGCTAAATAATTATTGATATAAACAAATAGGTACAATTTATAGAAAATCATTTGCTGAACAGACTAGACAATGAAAATAAGGATAAATACAATTATTACTTTGGAATCTACAAGAAAATATAGGGAGAAATAGATGTAAATCCAATTTAATTTAAAACAATCACCTTCGTGCTTTCATATTCAATTTATGAAATATGTGTTTAATTTATTAACTTACTTATCATATTCCACTTCTTCAAGAGATTTAGTATTAATTACAAATAAAGGGCGAACGAAATATAGATTATTAGATTACTTAAAATAAGATTTTTATATTTATTTTAACTCATAGTAAAAGGTAATTGATAATGCAGTAGAAGTGTATGGATAATTTTTGAAGACTATCAAAAAGTTTAAACGAAAAGTGGATAATATTATAAAGTTTAATGAGAGAGATATCGATGCTTTTAGAAAGAGATATGAAAACACTTCCAAACCTCTTATTCCTTTAATCCACGATATTAAAATGAATGTTTTAGAGCGTATGACCAAGTTTGGTAAAGCATTATTTATTTTTGAAGCCTTTTAGGCTAGAATGGAGTTTAGAGTAATATTGAAAGAGAAGATATAAAGCTAATAGAAAGTAAGAACTGACATTTATTTTATAAAAAAGATATAAATTAGTTGAAAAACCACAACTTTTAAATGCACTTGTACACCAACAAAGAATTATGTGATATTACATTCAAGATGATGGAGTACTAGGGTATTTACAAAGATTAAACAAGTTATACTGGAGATTAAATGAAGTTTCTTATCAAGTCTCTTTGTCTTCGCTACAACGTCATTCCTTATCACAACTGGACTCATGCATTCTCTGTCTTTTAAGTAAACAACACACTCACTAATATTATTATTTCTATATGTTATTGATTTTCTCCAAATGTTTCATCATCTATTTCAACAATGGATGAAATTTTCTGATCAAATTAACAGATCCACGATAGTATTAGCGAATTAGTTTAATGGAATGTGGCTATAATATTTTTAGTGGACTATCAAAATTATTGGCAAATCTAATAATTTGGATAGGATTTAGTATTTAAATTCAGGAAATAGATTAATAATGTTAGTTATTATTCGGTTATCATATAATGAGAGATTCGATAATATTGATTAATTTAGATAGATTTCATTCAACTATCTATCCTTTATACCCAAAAGCATAAAGTAATAGCCATAGAGATAATAGTTTTGCTATCAAAATAAAATTTGGTTACAATTATATATTTTTATTCAATTCTCATCTTTTTTTCATCTAATATAGATGCTTTTCTGCTGCTATGAGAATTCTCCTTCCTGGAGAGAATATGTCCAACCATTTGAATTTTTCTGTGCTCAAGTTGCTGCTCTTGGTCATGATCTCAATCATAGTAATATTAACAATTATTATATATATTTAAATACCCTTTTGCCATTTGAAAGCAGTCAATCATGCTTGATCTAATTTATTAAAATATATTTTTACTAATTGAATAAAAATAGAGGGACTAGGAAATCTATACAAGCAAAAGAGAACGGCTTAATCGAGTTTAAGTTACTGTGAATTGGGTGTACTAGAGAATATGCATGCCTCTTAGCTCTTTACCATTTTATAAACTAACGAGGAACTTAATTTTTTCACTGCCCTTAAGGATCAAGTAAGAGTTTTTTATTTAAATGTATTTTTGGTCAAATCTCCCAATTTAAGTACTAATTACAATTTTAATGACATCACATTTAATTAATAATAGAACAAAATTCAACAGTTTAAAAGACTTATTGTATCTTGTATTATGGCAACTGACATGCAAAAGCACTCTAAATTGACCTAAAAATTCAGAAGAAGAATCTAAGCTTCGATTAAGATTAGAAATTTCAAGTAACGCAGCCCAGAATCAAACACTTAGGAAGACAATTAGCATGATTCGAATAGTAATAGTAGTGAAAATATATAAATCACTTCTTAAGATGAGGAAGACAATACTTAATAAATCACAGATTTAGATAAATTCTCTTCCTTAAATAAAGAAAATTTTGAAGATAGAAGGGTAATGCTTATAATTTATTATTTCTTTTGATATTAGAAGTGGATGGATTTGTTTGATTATCAGATTGTCTTTTTTTTGCTTTAATATCCATAAACAAATTAAGGAATTGAAATTTTTTAGAAATATTCGAAATAAAATTGAAAACCTTCCCATATCCACAGAATATTTATTAAAGTCAAATAAATATTTAATGGCTTGAAACTAATCAATATTTATTTATTTTTAATTTAATTAGTTTTTGCTAAATATTATCCTCCATGCCTGCGATATCGGAAATCCTTGCTTAGAATATAATAATTACATGAATTGGAGCTATTTAATTACTCAAGAGTTTAGTGATTAGGTAAAATTATTCTTTCTTTCTTTCAATATTCTAGCTAATTATTTCCAAAAAATTCGAAGAATAAAGTTCTTAATAAAAGATTTAATTTACTTCAATTATTTAAATAGACACAAAAAGAAGAACAATATAATCTTCCTGTTACAGGTTTCTTAATATATAAAGATAAGCTTACATTTTTGAATGGATAGACTTTCTTCTGCAGTAATTTACAATTATTAAGTTATTTTAAAAAATATTTAAAATATAATTAATTTTATAACTAATAGAAGCTATGGTCCTTCCCATTTGGCAAGAAATAGGAGAATTCTTCCATGAGCTTAAAATCTATCCACAAACAATTGAAAATAACTTAAAGGAATTAGAAAATAAGAAGAATAAAATAAAACAATAGATTTAAAGTGCTTGATTAAAAATATCTTAGGATTGAGGAGAATATTATGAATTTCTTTGCAATTAATCAATCAATCAATAAAACAAACAAACAAATATAAAAAGAGTGACAAGAAATAAATAATAATTATATTTTTTCAGAAATAAGCCAGCAGTATGGCAGGCAGGCATATTAAAGATAAAAATACAAATATTTAAAAATACCTTACATAATTTCTGATCAAATTTTTTCTAAAAATAAAGACTCATGCAACCACAATCATTATTATATCATCATTCATCAACATTTATAACTTATTTTTTTTCAAAATATTTGATTATCTAATAACCAACCATACATAAAAATAAACAACAAACAAACATACATATAAATGCTATCTCTCCTCATCTTGATTATCATCTTTCTATCTATCTTCTCATATCATGTTCTTATGTTGCTAAAAACTAATGTATGTTCCTTTTCTACTTACACTCCTTTTTTGTCTAAGTTCCTACTTATTCTTTCTTCTCTTTTCGATTTATAGCTGCTGGCAAATCTGATATTGTCACTTAATTAAGAGTTAAAATTATTTTTTTATAATAATTTTAACTGTTAATTAGCTCTTCTTTCTACATTTATATGTTAGGACTGAAGAAATTTTTGGCTCTAAAGTTATTATAATAAGAAAAAATTAAATTATTAATATCATCTATCTATCTATTATATCCATCCTTTAATCAGCATAATATTCTTTCTAATAAAATATTATGTCAGCAAATACAGAACATCCATTCATTGTTTCACTCACTCACCTATCGTCGAGTAATATCCATCTAAATATTCATAATTATTTGTTCCTATACATTAAGTTGGTTAGTTGTTTATATATAAAGTTATATATTATTGTATATCTATCTATCATATGTTAATTTATCAAATTTATCAGTATATTCCAATCAAAACTCCTCTCTTTATACAATTAATTATTTTTAAATTAAAATATGTTTTAATCTGATTAATTCCATATAAAGACTCTAAATACCCTTAAATGAAACTCGATTTATAAAAATATAAAGTAGATTTTATTAGATTTGAAATGAACACATAAAGATTAAATAGAAAGAAATAAAACCTGCTATATATTTTATATAATAGAATCTTTAAATGAATCTAATTTTAATTTTAATTTAAAGTAAAAGAAAAGGCAGTAGTCAAAATTCAACCCGCAAATCCCAGAATATTTATATAGGACAAAAGGTCATTAAAGGAGAGATATGCTTTTTATATGCAAGGATTTATTTGATATCTTGAAACATAATTTGAATCAGATCAATTTAATCTTGAGTTTGCTGAAAAATCAAAGAACATTCTAGACATTCATGGAAGTACCTCCCTTCTTCATGGAGTTTATTATCTTTTTCTAATTCTATTTATAGTGAACTCTTCCTACTGTTTTCATTTTAGATCTAAGATAAATTCTTTTCAATTATAAACTAAGAATTTTGTGTAGGTGAAGTTGATGAACTTATCGATTAGATAGTCTAATAAGAATCAGCTCTAGTAGGACTATATTTTTACTCATATTCCTCGAATATAGTTAATTGATCATGATCATTTTCATTTTCACAATATATATGATAGAAATATTTAAATTCTTAATTAATATAGTACTAAGAGTATTATTAGAACTATTTCCAATTCATAAAAGGTAGATAATCATGTGATTTTATGTCTTAGCATTTATCTAGAGCAGCTGCTATTGCTTGATTCTTTAATTTTTTTACTGTTTGCTTATAAGAAAATTCTACCATATTTCTCTCAGGACATAATATTTCACTGTCAGAATTGCTTAATTCATGTTCAAAATCTAATATATTATTAAATAAAATGTTATTTACATTGAACTATTTAATTTCCTTACTTAAAAATATTTTTTTAGTTTTGCTTAAACAATAAAAAATGAGTAAGGAATAATATTTATTTTCATAATAAAATTCTAATTATTTTTTCTATATTTAAAGATATTTTACCTCTCTTGATTGAGTGAGAACTCATTTAAATCGAATCTTCCAAATCTGATTATTCTGAAGATTATTAATGGGAATCATTGGAATATTTATCAATTTAATTTGATGTTGCTAATTGCAATTTATAATTTTCCTCATTAATTTCAAAGAAGGAAGAAATTTGTTCTAATATTTCATATTATCTTTGCTATTTCGATAGGTCTTTAAAATCATTTACTAAGTCATGAATTTCATAATAAAAATGATTTCCCTTTTTATACATGCCTAATCTTTCATTTAATAAATCTTCTACTTAATGCAAAAAATGCTTCAGGTTGTAAAAAAATGTTCCTTTTTCTTAAGTAACACAATTAAAGCATCCCAATTTGAGCGAATCCATTTCTTACTAGTAAATATAATTCACTTCTTAATTTGGATGTTCATCACAAGTTTTATTTAAATGGAACTGCATCCAATAATTAACTACTTATCAAAAAATAGGAGATTTGATTTGTTTGCTTTTTTTAAAATATTGTTGATATCAAAAATTAGATTATAAAAATCAAAAATTGTAATGTTAGAAATACACACTTTGAAAGGTTATTACTAATTCACACTTTTTGATCAAAAATTAAATTAAATAGAAGATTAAAACATTATATATAGATGGTATGTAAAATAATTATAAAATTTATAAATTGACTAAAACATAATTTATTTTATAATTTATATCTTTAAAAATCACCAATCTACTACAATGAATATTTTAAATTAATAGCATTTGTTTAATTAACCCATTTGCCTTTAACAAAAATCTTATATTTCCTCTAATATTTTATTAAAAATGTTTAAATAAATATGGATATTTTATCAAATAAAATAATCAAAGAGAGTTTATTTATGGAAATAATTTCCTTAAAATTGAAAATGAGGATTTAGATTTTGGGATAATTCATTTGCATTAAATTGTAGTGAAAATAAATTTACACAGTTAATTATACTTTATTCTATTAATTTATTAAACTATAATTGAAACAAACTCTGTTTCTAATTTATTTTTATTATATTTATTGATTAATTCAAAGAAATTATTGTTAAGATTTCATCTTTTATTATTTATTAGACACTATTTTTATATCTTTTATCAATATATTTGATTATTGTCAAAATCTTTCGAATTCTACTAAGAGTCGCTTAAATTATGAGTAAGAGTTTGTTTTTTATTATTACTATTAATTTTATCAAATTCATGATCGTTACTTGATTTACCATATGCCTCTTCACTTTCTATTCCTATGGATACTTTAGAAAGTTAAGAAGCTTAATAGTTTGTATTTTTAGTTTTATTTTCTATTTCTTTCTATGTTTTATTTCCTTTGGTTGGTTATTTAACTTTTTTCTTTTGCTCAACAGCTTACTAAATTAGCTATTTTTCAGTAGTTAATTCCTGAATTTTATTTTCATAGGATTCCTTAATGCTATTTATATAATTTTGAATTAATTTTGCTTTCTCCTATACTTTTTTTTAGCTTGATTTTTACTTAAAATTCACAAACTAAGTTTTTCTGAAGATATCTTAGCTTAGAATTGGAGCATTAGGATTTAATATTTAATCAAAAGAGCTGAAACTTGGTCTAGGTGTCAGTTCAAAGAAATTAGTGCCTGCTCTTGCATTTAATCTTGAATTCTCTTCTACGATTAAACTTATTTTACTTTCTAAATCTACTATC
Organism: Tetrahymena borealis; assembly: GCA_000260095.1. Classification (NCBI taxonomy): domain Eukaryota; phylum Ciliophora; class Oligohymenophorea; order Hymenostomatida; family Tetrahymenidae; genus Tetrahymena; species Tetrahymena borealis. The sequence goes on along the minus strand of JH651266.1, from coordinate 51,453 downwards.
CTATCTCTAAAATTCTTAATACTATAAAATTAAGTTTAAATCATTTATTTACTTTATTTTTAAGAGTTAAATAGTTAATTACCTTACTAGCTGGCTAGCATAGCTATCTTACATAATAAGGATTTTATTTTATTAGCTGGAATTTTAAGTATTTAACTCTTTTAAATTCTTCTCCATTTGCACAATGCTCTATTAAAACTCAATCTCTAACTGCTTTGCAAACATTTTCATTTCAGACTCATTCTAAAGAAATATTCCCTCTTATGTTTTTAATTATTTTTTATATAGAGATATTTCATCAATAAGCTTGGAGTTCTCTCTTGTTTTTTGCTGGAGCTACTCCATAAGGATGGTTTTTTCATTATTAAATTGAGTTTCACATCTCACTTAAATTGATTAAAGACTTTTTTTATATTCTTCATTTTCTTTCTTTATTTAATTTTACTCATCTGTCATCTTTGATAAGGAATTTTAAAGATTCTAGATTTAATTTTCATTTCCTCTTTATGAATTCTCAACAAAATTACACACTTCATTAATTAATTCCCAGTAGGAATAAACTTTACTTTAAAAATCTATTTAAAATAGAAGGTTAAATTCTAAATTAATTTTTGAAAAAGCTATAAAGGATTACTTATTTTCAAATGATTTGAGAGAGAATCCGTCAAAGAGGTGTCAGAGCAAAAAATATAATCTTTTATGACTTAAGAAAGAGTTTTATATAATTCATCTTATGTATATTCATAAAGCATATTAAGGATTTAAATACAAGATATGGGAAGTCTTATATTAAATTTCAGATCTTTTTAACTCTCCTCTTTTACCAAATTATGTAATCTATAAATATTAACCTAATTCATTTAAAATTAAAATTTTGTTCAATTATATTAATAGAATATTATCAAAATAAAAATGGTATTGTATTAAATTTAAAATTGTTTATAAGAGGTTAGGTAGGGTGATTTGCTAAATATTTTTACAAAATTTTCTCTTTGTTAACTCCTTCAATAATCTTAAAATGTTTAGAGTATAATTGAAGTTTAATGAATTACCTCCTTTAAATAATAATTTGGTCATTAAATAAATTTTTAAATAAATATTCCATTTTACTTTTTCAGAATTAAATTAAAGAAATTTTATTTAAATCCATTTATTATTTGATTACTTGTAACTATTAATGAGTTTATTTATTGAAAACTCTCTTTGGTGGTGGAATGAATTCTGAATCCCCTAATATTCTTTACGAGTTTTACAGTAAGAAAGTTGTTGATTTGTTATGATTATTTTATGTGTCGGTAGAATCTTTGAATAGCACTTTAGAGGTAAGGAAATGATTATTAAAAATATCATTCTCTACTTTCATTAAATTATCAGCTGAATCCTTTAAGTAATCATGGATATTTGATTTTTCATCTGGCATCTTCATTTCTAAGAGCTTTTCTGCTTCTAATTCAATTATTGGAATAGCTTTTGATGATGTGTAATTTATTGATCCATCCTTAAATAAATTCCCATTTGATTTTAACGAACCTTCTTTTAAGGAACTATTTATTAATTTCAAAGAACCTTCTTAAGATTGTTTGCTTGGAGATTTCAATGAGAATTCTTACATCTTAAATTTATGAACTTTGACCTAAGGAAATTATTTCTTAGTTAACTTACTCTATGTTTAAAAAAAATGGGATGTCTTATTAAAAAAATCAGATTCTTTTTTTCCTTTATCTCTAAAAGATCCATAAGAAGTTGTTGAAGCATTTATATTAATATCAGGTGATGCATTATTTATTTTCTTAAGATTTAATGGGCGTAGTATTTTAGGAGATTGGTTTTATTTAAGAAGAGGGGAGTGCTATGGAGAACTATTATTATTTTTTTATTTTACCTAGTGCTGATGTTCAAGAGAACGCGAGAATACATTCCTGAAGAAATTAGAGTCATATATCTTTTATTATTCTTAATTTCTCCCTCTAATATAATCTTTGATTGACTGGTCAGAAGAAAAGACATTATTTACATACTAGTCAAAATTCTTATAAGCATTTTTAAAGACTAATTCATCATTCTCTTCTTACATGTAATTCTAAATGTCTGCACTTTTATTGATTTCGTGCTCTTTATCCTTCAGCCAATCATCAACAGTCCTAAATACATTCTTAAAAACAAATTTCGCTTATACTTTTTCAGTCATTCAAAGTGAACTTACGAAATATTGTAGAGGTATTAATTATAAAAAAGCTATTAACTATTAATTCTACTAAAATTTTACTGATGATATCATTTATACACATATTTTCAAGTATTTTTATAAATTATTTTTAAATAAAACGATTTATATTTTAGTAATTTTTTTAGACTCATATGAGCAATGATAAATTATTTTAGAATTTAGTTGGACTATTTAGATAAAATGAATTAAATTTTATTATGCCATGGTATTATTAGGTTTTAAAAATATGATCCTGTTCAATTGTATGCATTTATACTGTTCCAAAATTATATAACTTAATTTACTTTAAGAGATTAATTATTTAAAGTATTTTCTTAATCTTTTTATTTTTTAAATTAAATTATTTAGTTAATGAAATGATATTGCAATAAATATAAATATTCTTCCTAGTAATTAAATAGAGGAGAAGTAATTTAATCCTTTTAAATAAGTAATATTTATATTCTAAAAATAAAATAATTTATTTTCACACCAATTTTTTAATTTTCCCCTTAATATTATGTTTTTGTAAAACAATTCATTTATAATTGCTAGCAGCACCCTGTTTTATATAATAAAAAATCCTTAGTTTATCTATTTCATTATTTTTAATTGAAATCAAAACTTAATTACAGGATTGCTCTATCTCGCTTAATTCAATAGCAGGTAAAAAAATAAGAAGATAAAAGTAAACTAGTTATGTTTGCTTCTTTTTTTAAATTATCATAGTAAGCTACAAGTATTTTTTTGAATAAGTTTGAACAGAAGAAGTTTATTTCATAGTTAAAGCTGTATTTTTATATTTCTAATAGAATTTTCTTTATTCTAACCTAATAAGGAGACTTATAATAAGCGATTAGTAATTTATATGCCTTTAAACTTTTTTTCTTCAATAACATTAATTTATAAAGTAGATAGAGTTAGAGGTTTTTTCAAAATTGTGTATCATAAAATCTGAATTTTATTTTAAATTAATATCACTTTCTTTTTTATTTACTCATTCATGATAATTATTAAATTTCTTAAAAAAATAATAAAGGAGAAACTTAAATTTTTAAAAGAAAGATATAAAAAAATTAGATCCGTACACGGTGAAGAAAAATATAAGTATAGTTGAAAAATAATTGAGATATTCGAATTAGGAACCATACATAAAAAGTAGATTACTCATAACATGAGAAAGAAATAATTATCTAACGCTAGTTTGTTATTTTAATGTAACACATTGGAGAATGAAATGAATTTCTACTTTACCCCTATTGTAATAAACATTATATTTTTCCAAGAAAATCTAGAATTTTTTTCTATCTTTATTCCTTCTGATTTATTTGGCAATTGTTTATCTTAATTTTTATAAAAATTTTTAAAAAAGCTCAGGATACAGTATTAAGCATTCTCCCTTTTAAGTATGTTAATATTTATTTTAGCTGCCACAAATTACTTAATCAATGGAAATGAAAACGTTATTATTTGCGTGGGGCTTCTATTATCTGTTATTATCACTTAAACTCTCTTTTATTATGTGAAAAAACCTATACATTATTTTATGATGCCAATTAATGCCTTACTCATTTCATTGTTACTTTTTTCTGTCTTTTCCAATGAAGGTAATGATAGTGAAATTATGTATCATCTCTATACTAAAGAAGTAATAATTTAATTAAATTAATATATATTTAAACAAATATGAAACATATTCTTACAATATAATGAACTTATAAAAATCTCTTATAACAAAATATTTCCATCCTTTATATCCTTTATTTACTGTTAATTTAAAATTTAAATTAGTTTGCCCTGATCTCTATCTTTCTAATTGACACACACAAACTCTATATTAATTATTTAAACTTGGCTGCTATGAAAATAGTTGAATTTTTTTTGTTCGATAAGAATGAAAGTAACATCAGAGACTAGCTATCCTCAATTTAATTTGGAGCTAGTATAATCTTTATTATGGTTATAATGTATATCAAGCTTCGTTTTATTCGTTTTCTCTTTGCTGATAGCGAAATTGGGAAAGATTGGATAGATATCGTTAATTCAGGGCTAGCATAAAGAGTTTTTATTACTAATTATAATGGCTAAACTGGTAAATTGGAATTATAAAATTGCAATTAAGCCTGTTAAAAGGATATTTATAAAGACTCAAAAAATCAAGAATTTGAGCATCAAGAATACTTCAATCAATACCTTTAGTGCTTCAAATTAAACATAAATGATTGCTAAATCTACAAGCCTCGTAATGATTTAGTGGATAAAAATAATATGATTGATCTTAAATAGTATTTAGTAAATCGACTAATTTATATGAACGAATAATATCAAACTAAATTATCAATTACTCGCTTTTCTGAAAACAGTAGCTTTAATCAAGTTCCTTCAAGCTAAAGGATTTTAAGATAAAGAAATAATTCAGGAACATCTATTTTAAAAGGAAGTAGGAGAAGATTATCTAGTGCAAATAAAATCGAATAAATTCAAGTATAATACAGAGATGAAAAATCAAATAGCATAAGATACTTTAAGATGAAAGTTGATTCATTTGGTTTATAAAATAATCCTTAACTTATAGTTATCTTAGACGATGAGTCTCAAGCTTAAGAGCTAATTCGCTACAGATAGGAAAAATAGGTTATTGAAACATTCTTATTTTCTCTCATGCAAAACATCTAAGTAACATAAATAAAATTTGAACATTCGTTTTATGTAATTTCTCATTTTCGTTTCTTCGCATCGGTTTTATTACCCACCTAATTCATTCACTTATTTTAAACCTTTTAAATTTTTCTATAATTCTAACTTAACTGAATTATTATTTTTGATTAAAATAATTAGAAATTACACTAACCTAGTTAATTTTTTATAATCTGATCAATGTTTTTTATTTTATAAAAGGAAAAGTTAAGATATGGAATATGGGGTTTGGATAATGGCTTTTTATAATAAGTAAAAGTTGAAAATTATATGCTCATAAATTAAGTTTATTGCATCTTTGATTATTTTATCATTAAGGCTAAAAAGTTAAGAAATAATTTTAGTAAAAACATCAATAAAAAAATTTAAAAGATCTTAAATATTGAAACTTTTTCATGGTAGAGTTTGATGTCTGAGTTACTTGAATTATATTCTGATTTAACAATAGTTAGTGACTATAATTTCAATGAAGGGGAATAAATTATTCTTACATAAGATCGTCGTAAATTAAAGCAAGTTCTGATTGCTCTTTTGTCTTTATCTTAATATCGTGCCATGGAAGATTATGAATTAAAAGTTTCTAGAATTGAAAATAAAGAATGGAATGCCCTGCTACTTACACTATCTTTTTAAACAGAGATGAATCCTAAAGATTATAAAAAATAATTTTACAAATACTTAAATGGAAATTCTATCGAGTTACTTAATCAAGTGGAAGAAGAAGTTATTAAGGAAACAGTAATGCTAATAGGCCCCTTTTAGATGAATGAAGATATTACAGATGATGGATTTGTGAGAATTTCATTTGCATTTTTTGAAAATTTAGAAATCGTTTATGATTCATTATAAGCTGGAGTTCATACAGAAATTACCTAAGGGAGAGAAGATGCTTAAATAAGAACAATTAAAACGCCTAGACAATAAGTAGAGAAAATTACAGCCACTTTTGATTAATATGTTGCTAGAGTTAAAGAAAGAGAAAAAAGGTCTTAGAGGAAGTGTGCAAATATGGAAACAAGTTCTAAATCAAAGCAACATGATGAGGATAATAGCAATTCATAAGAAGAATAAAATAAATAAAATGGAGAATTCAATACATCTAAATTTATCGATAATAACATTTCTAGTTTAAATAATGAAAACATATTTACTCCCTCCTTAGATTCAACAGAAAAAGTTTAGTATATACCTCCTTCTGTTTCTCCAAAAAAAATGAACTAATTGACAAATCAACCAAAATCAAATGTATAAAAATATATGACACATTTTAGAACAGACGATGCAATCAAAGAGAATGGTGGATTCAAATCAAACTTATAGAGGTCAACAACTTTATTAAGTCTTAATACAAAGTTAGGTGCCACTAAAACCCCTTAGAGTGCAAAAACTTGTGGAAAGAATTTAAATTTATCATAAATAAAATCTAGATTTGATGAAGATATAGATATACCATTAAAGATGCAATCATCCATCTACAATTAGTCATTGAATTAAATCAATAAATAATCTAATCATAACTCTCAATATTAAATTTCTAAAATTTCTAAAAAGGAATCATCATTTTCCAAATAGAATGCAACTCCAATTTCTATAGAAAGAATGAACTTAAATTTGTGTAAATAATTATCTGGTAATAATATAGAATTCCCTTCACCGAAGAAATTATAATAGAATACACATAGCTCGAAAGGAATAGTACCTTAGTACACATTCTTTAACAAGACTTACTCTAAATATAAGAAATAAGATACCAACTACCTTCCTGCAGAAATCATTAAAGAATCATCAACAGAATAAAATCATTATATAATGTCGACTAATTTTATTGGCATAGAAGAAACAGAAAAGGAAAATAAAAATAGCAAATCTGGAAATGAAAGATTCTTTTTTGCATTTAAACACTAAACTGAAATACTTTCACCAAATTTACCTTCTATTTCTAAAATGAATTCTAAAATTGCTGATAACTCTGTAATAACCAATAACCATAGAAACTCTATTATTTTATACACAAATTAAAAGCCATAATCAAGAGATGAAATAAAGAGACCTATGGATATCATTCAAACAAAAGACATTACTGAGAATGGATTAGAAGAAGATGTTGTTAGCATAGGGGAAAATAAAAAATGAATACTAAGTTTATTGAAATAATAATAATGATAATAATAAAACTAATATGATTGTAAAACAAATCAAATATTTATAAAACTTACTAACTAACTAACTTACTTACTTATTTATATTTTCATGTTATTAAATTTATCTATCTACCTACCTATGAATTCTATTCTATTGTATTCAAACATTCTACACTCATTTTAAATTTATATTCCTTATTCTCTTAAACTCTCTAAAGTGTTTTACATTATTTTTTAAATTTTAAATAATTTTATAGTTTTACTCTAATAGCTATCAAAGTATAATTTATGTATTTTGATTAGCACTTAATTCCTCTCCAAATATTCTTAATTAGTATCAATTTTTAGATCTCTCTTCTACATTATAAAAAATAAAGAGTCTTACTATTTGATGAAATATCTAAAAATTAATTAATTTATTAACAATACCAAATATCTCAACACAATTTAATAATGAATTTCTACTCTCTCTTTGGATCAAATCAAGAATATTCATTGAATATTTTGGAAATCAACTCCACAAAATTTTTATTTCTTCGTAATTTTCCTTAAGATAGAGTGCTCTATTATCTACCATAATGTGACATAAATGAAGAGAAAGAAACAACAGACGAAATAAAGAAGAAACTGAAGATTGATGAAGAAGCAAGATTATTTAGCTCTTAAAATTCATCTAAAATGATGAATAGTAATTATATGGAGGTAGAAGGAGAAGAAAACAAAAGGAATCCTTACTACACATAAATAAAAGATAAATATTACATAAAGGGAACCATGAAATTTGATGTGACATTCCTAAATAATATTGATTAAAATTCAATAGATTTCATTCTGCTGACATCTATTGATGATTTATTTCTTCTACCTTTTCTATTTTAACAAAATAAAATGAAAGCAAGAGTATATGCGACTGTTCCTATTGCATAAATTGGCTAACATGTATTATAAGAATACTATAAACTTGTTTAAAATCGTAATAGAAATATTGATGTTGGATTCTCTTCTTATCCTAATGGTAGTGGTACAACATCTTATCACCCTTAAGATTCTTATTTCCTTGAAAGCGAATTCTTAGACTAGTTCGAGACATAATACGATTTAGAAATTAATTAATGGGCAGATATATTTAGTTATGAAGATATCTAGAATGTTTTTGGGAGGATAACTACTATGAGCTTTGGCTAATAATTACAGTTAGAAGGTGTTGATATGATAATCGAACCTGTTAGCAGTGGATATTCAATTGGAAGTTGTATTTGGATTGTAGAGCACCATTCTAATCGTATAGCTATATGCAATAATGCTTCTAAACATAATATTAGACATACTCTCAATTTAGATCACAGCTCCAAACTACAAGATTCATTAGACTTTTTGTTTGTCACTCCATTTTTAAATACTTCAAAAGATTATGGCACTCTTGTGAAATAAACTAATGCAACTTATCTTAGTGAAGCTTACTTAATAAAATTCATTTAGTTAACTTAACAATTGCTATAATAAAAATAAAATATTATCATACCTATCAGAGATGGTGCTATCATTTTGGATTTATTAGATATTCTAGAGAAAAAAATTGCTTCGTTTATCAGACATTTATATATTATTTGTGAAAGCACTCTACCTTATATTCATTTTGGCAACAGTAACGTCGAATTCTTGAATGAAGTTCTTTAGAAAAAAATATTTTGTGAAAATCCAGAGAATCCTTTCTCAGCATATGAGTTGTTTGTTTAGAGAACCTAAAATATTAATGTATTTCCAGATTTTATAGCTTTTTAGTAAGCTAGTAAATCTTTGACATTGTAATCTTTAATAATTAGTAAAACTCCTTCAATATATTTTGTAGTCGATTCCAGTTTGAGACTAGGAAATACTATGCAACTTTTAAAATTAATTGACGAATCTATTCCAAAACAAGAAGAATTCTCTTCATCTATACTTCTTGTTGATCCTTATATGTAAAGCCCTCATGTTGTTGCTCCTATCCTAGGACTTTACAGAAATTAAATTTTCTACACACCTCTTGATAATAGAATGCATGTCTAAGAGTTCTGTGAATATATAAAATTCATTAATCCTAAAAACTTGATCTATCCTCGTAAATACCAAGATATACAAATATTTTTAGAATAATAAAGAGAAGCAAGTGGGCAGAGAATTTTAACTTCTATTTATGGTAACGATGAAGCAATCTCTCTTAATTTATATTAGCATGAGTAGCATGCTCTCACAATTAATAAAAATGAACTCAAGAATATTAAATTTTCCAAATTTGAAAGAGTACCCTTTTTACCTTAAATAGGTTAAATAAGAGGAGTCCTAAACAGTGAAACTGGATAAATATCAACCAGGATAAGTATTTCTAATCAAATGGATTTTGATGATAAGCCTAATGAAGAAGCAAAACAAACTATTATTTTGAGATACAAAAACTTAATACAGAGAAACTAGGGATATGTGAATTTATAGAACTTTATAATCTAAGAGATGAATTCTTTGGGATATTAAACTACAACTTCTAGTGTAACCAGTGATGGGCTAAAAACTTACTTTAAGAATTAGACAACAAATGATATTGCATACATTGATCATGACAAAGAGAAAACATCAATATTTTGTTCAAACAAAGAAAATGCATAAAACATGCTTAATTTCATCAAATCTAAAATAAATATTGTTGATTTAAAATGATTAAATTATCAATTTTTTAATCAGTTTTTAATTTTAGCTGTTTTTAAAGTATTATATTAATTTGTGATCAATCTCTAACTTTAGCTAATTCTTTCCATTTACAATTATTATTCAATATGTTTGAAATCTATATAAATTTGTAATATCATTCCTATAAAATTTTAATAATAATATACTTAGTAATTAAAACTAATCAAATCAAATCAAGTTATTAGAATATTTTGGATCTTTATATCATCATACTTATAAGTTCTACCGAACATTTATGCATTTAAGGCTGAGGATATTTTCTTACATAAATTAGTTTAATTAATAATTCGATTATTTGCTAATTTGAAATGATAAAGAATAATTAAAAAATTATACTAGGAATAGGGGGAATTGCAGTTATATCAGGAGCACTGTTCTATCTTAACAAAAAATGGAAGAAGTAGAAGAAAGGAGTAAGTTATGAAGAGAAATATGAATAATTTTGTCTAAAATTCTATTCTTGCAATCAAATTGAATTGTTTAGAATGAGAGATAGTTTTGATGAATTATTTCGCGATAAATTGAAATCAGCTATAAATTTCGTTGAAATAGATGCACAGCTAGCTAAATAAAATAATACTAATAATATGGAATAAAAATAAAAAGTTTGCAGAAAAAAGTTAACTGGATAATATTATTATGAATGTTTAGATTGTTCAATTTAGAAGGATAATTTGAAAGAAATAAACAAAGAATTTCATGATAGTTTCGATTACTATGCATTTTGTGAGGATTGTTTTGATAAGGAATACCACAAAGGTCATAGATTTAAGATTAAATAGACTAAAAATAATGTATTTTGTGATTGTGGTAGTTAATTTTTAAGGACTAGTTCATCATTCTGCAAACAACATTGTGGATATGGCTAATCTGAAATAGATTATGTCGAAAATTTAGAGCAAGAAAAAAAAGATTTAGTTATTAACTTCTTTCAAGAGTTTTTACATTTGTTATTTGAAGGGATGAAGAAAGATATAGATTCTCAAAATACTATTGTAAAGATTATTGATTTCTAACGCCACAATGCTCTATTCTCTTTTATAATAGATAAAATGAAAGAAATAATCAAGCACTATGATCCTTTTATCTTTTGTATCAAAGAGGTTTTATAGCAACCATTGATTAAACATGTCCCTATTGAACCATTTTAGAATTTAATAAAGGAAAAAGATTTTGAATAACCTGAAACAGTTTTAGACTGGCTGTTTGTTTTTAACCAAATATCTACAGAAAGAAATGAAATATAGTTATCCTGGGTTATGGAAGAGTTAGCCTTTTCAAGCCTCGAGTTTCATTTATTTTATACAAAAAGATTCTTTAAAAACTTCTAATTGGCTTTGAGAAGGATAAAAATTACTGCCAACTCAACACAATTTTATTTATTAAAGATTATTAGCACTTATAGAATCACTTTATTTCCTTTCAGCAGAGAAGAATATTTAAATGAAATAATAGAAACTAATATAGAAAATGTTCTTCTTCCTTTGAAGAGTTTAGTTTAATTAATAAAAGAAGATACTGATGGAATTTATGGTATTTTTTAAGAGGATATAATCAATTATTTCTTTTAATATTTTATTTTTTTAGTCTAAAACACTTCAACCTTAGAAAAGATTAAAGATAAATTAAATAATTTAGTTGGGATTATTACAGATTTATCCTATTGTATGATGATAAACCTTACATTCACATTCAGCAATACTCTCTTGTAAGATTCTTCGTTCTTTGAAATGCTAATAAGTTTTTAATCTTATTAAACATACGAAATATCTCTACTTAAAGCTATAAAGTATTTTATTTACTCTTTGAGTAAATTAAAAGATGAGTAAATAAAGCAGTAAACTATAGAAAAGTTGGCTTACAAATACTCTAAGGGAATAGATAAAATGTATAATTACATTTCAATAATAAAAAACGATAATAAATAGAATATGTTTTACTTTGGAGTTTCTTTTGTTTCTCTTATTATTTACATCATAACTTTAAGCTAAAGAAAAACCTTTTCTTAGTAAGTTATTAGACAAGGAATCTTTTAAAGTTTTAAAATATCTGAGGAACCTTAATTATTGTTATTAATTTGTAAAGCTTAATATATCCTTAGACATTTCTTCCTTTCATTTAATGAAAACGGGCTAAGTGGATTCTTGACAGCATCTAACAATTTATAAGCAGATTTTCCCGAAATTGCTTAATCTGTCCCTATTTTCATTGAAAGAATGGTATCTTCTTGCTATGGAATTTATGATCACTACATTTTAACAATGCAAATATTTAATTTAGCTGATACAGATAATCTTCTGCATACTAGCATCTTCTATGAAGCTATTAATTACTTTTTAACTGCAAATGAGATTAATAAATTTTCAAACTTAAATTTTTTGATTTATTAAGTTTTATTTGATTAAACTCCATTTATCAATATATTTATTGGGAAACACTAAGAACTATTCCTAGACTATGAAGAAAATATTGAAAAACAAATAGATAAAGTAGTTGAATAAACCACAACAGATATATTTTTATAAAATGATAATAGTAAGTAAATGATTCTCCCTCTCTTTTAATAGAAAATGGAGAAATACATCTCAATAATTATGTACTTCAAACGTTCTTTAGATAAAATAGGATTCATAAATATTGAAGAAGACTGTTTTTAACTTAAACCTGAAATTGTAAATTAAAAGACTTTAGTAAATGAATGCAGATGTTTCTACTCCTTGGATAATCAAACCAAATTCTTTGAATATCATTCAAGTATTTGCAAATATGTTTTCGATAAAAATAATTTCTTTGATTCTTAACTTTTGCACTAAAAGGAAATCCTTTTCAATGTTTTTCTAAATCCAAAATTAAATGAATAGCTATTAAATCTGTTAAAATAAAAACCAATGTTGATGACTCTACCTACAATGTAAACTTATCTTTGCACAGTTGTCTAAATGTTATTGTAATATTAAGAGAAAAAAGAAGAGCTAAGCCTCCTTTAACAATAAGAATGCATTTTAGTTATCCAAATGTACATTGAAAGTGAAACATTTTCAGAATTAATATAAATATTAAATAATGCCCTAAATTCTCCAAAAATGCAGATAGAAATGTATTAAAGTACTCTTCTACAATCATTAGTAGAAAAATTTATTTCAATTAAAAATGAATATTAAGATTAGTGAATGATTTATTGTTTATTTCAGATTCTTCAAAAGATCTTTATAATTTATTATTTATCTTAATTTTTATTTTTATGTATTACATACTTAAAAAAAGAAATAGCTACAAATTAAAAATTAATAAAATATTCTTTGAATCAAAAATGATTATAGATTATTAATTTTTAATTTAATTTATTTACTAATATATAAATTACTTTAATTATAAAAGGTTGATGATTATGTACATTTATTGAAATTTGTTTTAATTTTAATTTAAAGAAGAAAGTTAATTATTTTTAGAGATTTTAAATGTTCAAAATTTAAATTCAATTATTTTTATTTGAGTTGATTGTTGATGAATCCAAATTAATTGAAGTTTTAGTTCGAGGCCTATTACTTTAATCTCTTTTGAATTCTTTCTAAGTGAATTGGATTGATTTATTTAAATTCTACTTTTATTATTCATTATCGCTAAACTTTTTGGTTTCATATGGTAAAATATCGCTCTTATTAAAATTAAGTTAATTGCTTAATCCGTTCACATTATTACTATTTGATTCAACATACATTGGTTTTTGAGTTAAAGGAAAGTCTTAACTTGTTCTCAATTAACTTTCAAATATGAGTCCTTACTATATTGGATTGCTAATTACATATTTTTAAATTAAATTTGAATAAAATATAAATTTAATTAAAGCTAAAAAGTTTGTTTACTTATTTTTCATATTATTCGCTTAAGGTTTTAGTTACTTAATTTCATTTGTTAATTTGATGACTAATTAATTTAATCTTTCAATTTCTCTTAAATCTTTAGATAATGATTCTCTGTTTTCCCATAGTTCTAATATCTCCTCTTTTTCTTTTTAAATTTGCTACACAATAGCTTAATTTCTTTCATCGAGTTCTTAAAATTACTTTTTCATTTTCTCTGTAAATTCAGAAGTGGATTTTATAAGAGATGTTGAATCATCTAATAACCTCTGTAAATCAGCTATTTTAGTTAATTACTTCTCTATTAAAATATCTTTTTCAAAGACTTATTATATCTTTACTTGATTAGTAGAATCAAACTATTTTTATAAATTCTTTTTTTCTTGCTTTTAAGATTCTATTAATTCATATTCTCTTTATATAAATTAATTTTAAATTTCTTGATTTTAAAGCTTTTGTTAATACAATTGCTCTCTCAATTACTTTACTTATTTGGCTAATTCTAAATCCTTTAAATCATTTTCATCAAGGAATAAATCATTTTCATTTGAAATCATATTATCTACTAATAAAGCATTTTATCTATATATTTAATTAGAATTTGAAATTTACATACAATTTTAATCAAGATTATTATCAGAAGTACCCACTGTTCCTTTACCAACAACTCCTCCATTTATTAATTATTACTTTAGTAATGTATTAGCTTTTTTAGATAGCACATCAATTTGAGCTCTTAATTTATCAATTTTGTTTTATTAATCTTCAAAAGCAACTGCACACTATTTTATAAATTAAATAAATTTTATATTAATTAATTAAATCTCTTTAAGCCTAAAATTGATGATTTTGGATTAAAAAATTAAGTTGAATTTTACTTTAGCAATAACCTAAAATTTAAGTCTAAGAATATCTTGCTAAGTTAGTTATTAATTTTGAGAAGGTTTTTAACTAATAGTCTATCTTTTCTTTAGAGGAGTTACATCAGACATTTTTTTAGAGGATTCTTCACTGTTTATAGATTTAATAGAATATTTTTCTTCCCTTATTTCTCTACTTTTTTTCCAGTATTTGGATTATCTATTGTAAACAGCCAGATCTTCACAAATTGTATTCTCTACTTCAAATTTCTGCTCATCCAATTCTGTTTATAAAAATTAAATTCTTTTCTGCATGTCTTTTATCATATCTTTATATTAATTGTCTATTTAGTCCTTTATTTTTTATTTCTCTTCATAAATCTGTTTAATTTATCATAAATAATATGGTTAGATATTAATTTAATTGAGCTAAAACTTTACTTTATTTTTCAGGAATTCAATTTCGTTTTCTTTAAATTCTATATCTTAATTGAAATTATTCTTCATGGCAAAGTACTATCTCTTTGCATCGGTAGCACTTGATGAGTGTTCTTTTATTTTTTCATCGCATTCCTTCTTAAGGTTTTCGATTTCTACTTCATAATAAAGCTTCATTTCCTTAATTTTGAATGTGAGAGACTATGTTTCATCTTGCTTTGTTTTAAATATCTTATTCAATTCTCTTTCATGTTCTTCTTTCATTTTCTCTTTAGAGGCAATTACAGATTCTAATTTTTTTTGCAATTCAATAATTTTAGTGGTTTTCTATTAGATCTCCTTTTACTTAGCTTCAATCTAAAAATATTATTAATTTTTATGTTTAGAATATATAGTTTATCTAAATAAGAATGTAGAATTACTATTTATTTCTTCTCTCCTAAGACTGTTTCCAAGTTTTCATTTCTTGATAAAATATCTGCTACTTAATTGATAGTCTCCACCTTATAAGCTTAATACTCCTCATTTTAAGATTATATAACATTGCCTAAACTTTATTCCTTTTCTAATGCTTTTTGTTCATTTTCTAGAATTTTTTTCCTCAAATCACTTGATTACTCCTAAAGTTATTTTATCTCAGTAATAAATTACTTTTCTTATTTCTAATAATTTAAATTAATTGCATGCTATTCTACTTCAAGCCTAGACAATTTTCTTTCATATTCATTACATTTCTCTTATACTGCAACTTAATTCTATTCTTGCATGAATTTTATTTGCAATTCAGTTTCTTTTATTTTCTCCTTAAGATTCCAAATTTCTCTATCTTTCTCAGTTAATTTATTAGATAAACTCTTGTATCTCTCTTCAGATTTATCTAGAGCATTTAAATATTTTGTTTTATCTTCATTCATTTTATCTACCAAATCTTTATAAGTCTTTTCTAAGAGAGGAATTTTTCTATTTTCCTTATTGAGGTAATCAACTCTCTCTTAATAGTCTTCAATTTATTATTTATACTTATTATCTACCTCTTTTATTTCCAACTCTTTTAATTCATCATATTATGCAATTTCCTACAAAAGTTCCTTGATTTTACTTTCTTTTTTCACAATTACCTCTTCTAATTGTTGTATTTTTTAATTCTTTTGCTAAATGGTCTCAGCTTGATCATGACAAGTTTTGGAAAGCTCTGCTAGTTTTTAGACATGTTTTTAGTATAAACTTTTTCTATCAATATTATCTTAATACTCCTTATATCTAGCATATTCATTAAGCATATCTTATAATTATTTATTTTTAAAAATAGTATTTAGTATTAAATCTCAATAAATATATTATGTAAAATTAAGTATCCTTTCATTCCCTTAGGATATTTTTTTAATATTAAGATTTATTTCTATTAAAGAGTTTACTAGTTAGTAACTTTACAACTTAACAGCACAAAAAAGAATAAAAAAGTAAATAACTTTTGATATTTAATTTATTTAATTTTAGTTTTTCTAATTGGAATTAAATTAAAATAATTTTAGATTACCTTTGAATTTAGAAGATAGATGGAGATTGTGACATTTGATTTCTTTATTTTCTTATTCGAGTAATTAGACTCTGATAATCAATGACTCTCTGTCCATTTTAGATAAGAGTTGTGCATCTGTGTACACTTTAAAATCTTCGTACATCATATTATTTATATAGTAAGAAATATTCTTTACTTCCTTCTCATCCATATACTCCTTCTTAATATGGATTACATTGTCATCATCTCCTTTATTTTCTTTCTCTTCTTTTTTCTCTGTTTTGACTTCTCTTTTATTTCTGTTATCATCTTCATAAAAGCTCTGCTATGAATCCCTCATCTTATCTTCTTCTTGAATCAAAATATTATTATCTTGATTATTGATCTAGTTTTTACTGTTAGAAATCATTATTTTTCTATTAGTCTTATTATTGCTTTTTGCATTTCTTTATCCTAATCTGCTTAAACTACGTAGCTCCCTATTATCATTTTAAATATTTTCAGTAAGTATTCTACTTTTGTTTTAGATATTCTAGTTTGAATTAAACTGACTGATATCATTTGATTCTGAACCCAGGTTGTTGAAATAGTTATTTGTAGATGCAGATCCTTGCGTTTTATTTAAGGATTAACCATTTTTAACACTGTTATTTGTTACATCAAGAAAAGAGCTTATATCTAAATTATTATCAGTTTGATTCAAAATCTTGCTGACATTATAAAATTAGTTATAATAACTATTATTTGTGGATAGTACATCTTTTGATTAGTTATTAAGATCATTTCCAAGTAGATTATTCTACTTAGGATTTATACCATCATTAATGTTTTATGCTTATACTATACGAGTAGATTAATTCGTTGAAAAAGGTCTTTTTTAGTATTATTTTTCTTTTTAACTGCTAATAGAATTCTTCAGTTCAATGCTTTGATTCACTTCAACTACATCCTTAAGCTATTAATTAGATAAATCTCTCTTTTTGAGTAAATATATATTCTTTGAATTTGCGCTTTTATGTTCTAAATACAGTGGTTAAAATGTATTAGGAGAAACTGACCGCGATTACTATGTTTTGATAAGTCTTCCAGCTTTTCTCTAATTCAAATATGTGCTTCTAGGACGGCTATTATAGTTAGTACTGATAGAAGAAGTTGATTTGAAATTATAATTTTCGTCAGCTCCTTCCATAATGAATGAATGAGTAAAAATAATGATTTATTTATATTTCAAGTAGTTGAGATTACGTTTCTTTCTAAAAAACTATAAGATTAGTATAATTATACTTTACTCTAAAAAAATATCAAATAATTGTTAAATTGTATGTTCAATTATTACCAGCAATTTTCTTTTAACAGTAACTATAATATTTACCTTTAAGAATTGAGGTATTTATTAATTGTTAGGTTAAATAAATATAATTAAACATAGATAATTTAATAATTTTCTATTTAGATTATTTAGATGTTTTAATTTTAATTAGCACTAATGTTATTATTCTATTCTTATTTATTTTAAAAATATTTTCATTACTATCATTAATAACTGAGTTGTAAAAATAATAAAAGAAATTCCTTATTAAAAGTATTTAATTGGTTACAAAACTCTAATATTTAATTTAAATAAAAGTAATAAATTAAATTTATTGAAGTATTCTTACAATCTCTTTATCATTATTTTAAGTTTAATTATTGAATTCAAAAAAACTCTTACAAAGAAAGTAATTTTCTAATATGGATTTATATTCTTAATTTTATTTTATTTATCTTTTAATATTAATTAATAATCTTATAGATATTCCTAATTTAATTTATAATATTTATATTAAATACACTTAATCTTCTTTTGTTTTAAAATATAAGTATAATTAAATTAAAAAAAAGGTTCTCTCTCCATTATTATTATCTTTCACTTAAGAAAAGATTTATTCGCCCAATTAAATATATCTAACATATCTTCTTTGTTTTAAAA
Source organism: Tetrahymena borealis (assembly GCA_000260095.1). NCBI lineage: Eukaryota > Ciliophora > Oligohymenophorea > Hymenostomatida > Tetrahymenidae > Tetrahymena > Tetrahymena borealis. The sequence continues at coordinate 33,039 of JH651266.1, read as the reverse complement.
TAGCATAAGAAAAAGAAAAAACTTATCAATGAAGATTTTTTAACCCCGAAAATAGGTATTAAAACTTAGGGAGGGTTGGTGTTAATTAATGAGGATTTATGGCATTTAATAAATTTATTTTAATGCTCAATCTAATATAAGGAGGAACAATTAGAATTAAAATAGTCTCTTTTTTAGAAACCTCCTTTTTTTAAAAATTTATGTTAATATCAATAAAACCAGTTTTTATTATTCATATCAAATTTTTTAGCTACTTTCTTTATTTATATTTTACAAAGTACCATTTTATTTTTTATAGAATTATGAAGAAAATATTCAAAACTCTAATTTAAGAGCATAATAACTAAATATTTTAATAGTAAATAAAATTTTTTACTATGCTTATTATAACTTAAATTATTGAATTTAATAAGTTATATGATATTTTTATTATTAATTATTAATAATAATTACTTTAAATAGTTATTTAAAAACTTATTCTAAATAATTTTATTACTTTATTAGTAATTAATTATCTATTTTTTGATTGTAATTTGAGTTAGACATGATAATTTTAGCTACTAGCTAACTATTACTAAACCTAAAATTAGATTACAATTCTTTGATTAATTTCATTAAGAATAGTAAATGTTATTAAAGAAATATAATTAATCATTTAAACAAACTTTTACTATAATTTTAACTTTGATTATAAATAACCATCTAAAAAATGAAGATCTATATTATAATAATGATTTATTTTTGAAATAATACACATTTTTTTACTAGGAGGTCATATATTTTCTTTCCTAATTAGCTTTAACATAATAATTATAAATTAAAATCAAATAAATATGTAGGAAGATATTAAAAGTAATTCCTATAAGCTTATTCAAAAATGAGTAGGAAAATAAAAATAAATAAAGTGTTAATAAGATTGGTACTTAATGAACAGAAAGTAATTTTATAAATTACAATTTATAGTTTACTAAGAATGAGTGGATAATTATTAATTTCTGAAAAATATTAGTTGTGATTATTTTCTTATTAGACATAGAGATAGTTAAATGCATTAATTCTGATTAATGTTTTAAGATTTTTTAACACTGAATCCATCTAGATGAAAACTCAAATGATTATTTAATAGATTAAGTAGTAATCACAAATTTTTGTAAATGTTTATTTTTAGATCAGATCTGTAAGATAAAAACAGGCTTTTCATGTGACAAAAAGTAAAAAAGATTTATTTTAATGGCATCCGATTTAAGATAGATAAAAAAGTTAATAAATCTAATTATCCTGATTTCCCCAGTATGTGATTCTTTAAGTATAAATTATTTTGGAAACAAATATTATTAAAAGTTTGAGAATTTCATTCAATTTTATTAATATCCTTTTTACTATGTAAGAAATTTAAAAATGAGTAACTAGAGATCAAGTGCCACAAAAAGATCTTTGCATTAAACTGATAAAATAAGGATTTATAAATTCCCTCAAATCATAATTTAATAAATAAATAAATAATAAATCAAATATAAAAATAGCATTTAATCCTGAAAAAAAGAAATGAAATTAATCTTAGCTGTCTTAGTTGTCTTAGCTTTATGCAGTGCCACTAGTTATCCCTTGTTCAAATAATGTGATAGCTCCTGGGGTAGCATCATCCTCGGTCATGGTCCCGATACTATTTGCAGAGCTGGTTGCCTTATGAGTAGTGTCTCTATGGCTCTTAATGGCCTTGGAAAGAAGGTTGGTGGTTAAACTGCTAATCCCAAGAATGTTAATGCTTGGTTGAAGTCTCACAGTGGTTTCTAAGGTGATTTGTTTATTTGGGGTTCAGTCAGCCCTCTAGGCTTAAAGTATCTTGGTAAGTTCAATGCTGCCACTGGTGCTACCTATTTGAACTAAGGTAAGGTTGTTATCTTGAATGTCAGAAATGGTGGTCACTATGTTTTGGCTACATCTCACTCTGGAAGCACTTTCTAGGTTAGAGATCCTGGTTTCAATGTCTCTTCTTACACCAACAGCCAAGTTGTCACAGCTGCTGTCTTTTCAGTCACTAAAGGTTTCCTCCAATCTTCTGAAGAATCCTTAAACAACTTTGCTAATTTTGAATTTGCTGAACACGATGCCTAACCTGTTTTCGCTGTCGATGGTATTGAAGAAGAATAATCCGAATTCCTCGACTACATTAGATATGACACTTTCGATATGGAGTGAAGATATTAAATATGATTATTTATCAAACTTAGTATGAAAAAAACTTTTATATAAACATATATAATTACTATTAAAACAACTTTTAATAAATTGATTAATAAAAACTACAAACTTCCTAAATATTCTTTACCAATTTCATTACTAAGTTTTAGCAAATCTATACTAATTATAGATTTTCTATCAATTAAATATTTTATTTCTTACACTAGTTCAGGATTTTTCAATAGAATATGTTTCTTAATCCTGATAAATCTCTTCTTTTTTCTAGAAAAGGAGAGATTATTCTTGTTATTTTTCAAATATGAATTCTCCTTTCGTCTTAATATTGATATCTTGTTTTAGTTCAAATAAATTCTCATCTATAAATACATGTTATTCTTTTTTGTCTGTACTATAATCTTTCTGTTCAAACAGAGTATCATCAATTTCTATTTTATCTAAATTATCATCAAACTTCTCAAATAAGCTATCATCTAATTACACTTTTTATTTCGGTTTAGTACAATATTCCATTTTTAATTTAATTTATTTTTCATCGGCTATTTTTGGTATTTATTGTTATAATTGGTGATTATCGTTTAGATTTTAGAATTTATTCAAAAAGTATTTTGATTTTTTATTATTTATTTAATAGATTTTTTTATCCAATTTTTTTTGTTTGAAAATCATTTATTAAGAATTCATTTTCATTTAAGTGCTTGATAAATCCTATTTATCTTTTGATTCTTTTAAATTGCTATAAACATCCTTTTAATAAACACATTTTTATTTAAATTTTGAGAGTAATTAGCTAAAACTATCTAAATTTATTAATTCTTTTACTGTTTAGGATTTATTATTATCTGTCTACTCAAATAATTCTTCATCGATGGATTCTTCCTATATTATTAGTTTATAATCTTACTCTTCAATTTTTATTTATGAACTATTGTTTTCAGCTGATTTATCAAATTATAAACATTAAATATCACTATCATTTTAAACTGAAACTTAATTTGCTTTACTATTTTCTTAAGATAACATTTTTGTTTTCTTAAAAAAAGAAAGCATATGAGTTTTTTAACATTCTCCTGGGCATAATGGTAGATTATATTTACTAGAAAAGTGAAAGCAAGTGTCACAACCAAATTTAGTAATTTTTTTACAAATAAAACAGTTATCCTTCACTTTATTATTAATTACAAAATGTTTGAATTCATATTAGTTTTTAGTGTTAAAGATATCTTATTTTTTACACTCTATCGATCTCTCAAGAGATATTATTTTTTGATTATTTAAAGGATTTATCCCTAGTTGTTTTATTTTTTCTAAATTAAATCTATGTCTTTTTTATTCATCCCATACTGTAAGATATTCTTCTTTTATTTCTTAGTAGGACTATAAAATATTATCAGATAAACTATCATTTATCTCCATTTCTTGATTTTATAATGAAGGGATATCAGTTAAGTTATGATAAACATTCTAAGTCATTTCTTTTGATTATTAGTCTTGGTTAAACGTAGTAGAAAAAGTTGCTTAAAGGGTTGATGTGTTTCCACTTGAATTATAAGATACTTCAATATTTGGAGCATCTTTTTTTACTGTTACCTGAAATTAATCTTAAGTAGATTCTTATTCTTAGTTAACTTCTTACAATAAATTTTTATTAATCTCTTATGAAATCTCAGTTATTAATCTTAATCTAAATTCTTTATGAGTTAGGATAGAATAATCTTATGCTATATTTTCTTAAAATTTTAGTTTATATAGGATATAGGAGTTTGTAATAGATGTTTCAAGAAGCCTATAAAATATTGTTTTCCACCATTTTCTTGTCCTTCTAATAGTCCTGTAGTATTATAACAGCTAGTTCCTTTTATCGACAGAATGGGAACATTTATTGTATAATTTTACCTAATAATTTAGTAATCATAATTAATTAATAATTAAAAATAACTAATTTACCATTAAAGGAATCTGTTTGGTAGTATTTTTTACACTTTATGATTTAATAGATTTCATTCCTATACAATTACTCATAATTTTTACTACTCTTTTGTTATCTTTCCAAATTAGTAGATGCAGATTCTTCTTAAGGTAAGATATACTTTCATTTTCTTTTAAAACAGTTTTCTTTATTTCATTTCTTTGTTAGCTAGTAAGCTTTAACCTATCTTAACTTTAATTAATAAAAAATTAATAAATGTTATTTATTCCATAATTTACCGAATAGTTCCTACTACTCCTATATTTTTTTCAGAAAGCTCTTAAAATAGAGGTATTGAGGAATAGAAATTGTCCATAAATATGATTTTTTGGTCTAGATTTCTTTAATATTTGATTAACTATTTGACTAATAAATGAGTATACTTTTTAGTATTAGCAGCATCTTTTTTATAAACGTTTTCTTTATCTCTAGTAGTTGCTATTTTCTAAATAAGAGTATATCCAGTAAAATCGCAAAGTAAAAACTCTTTTATTCCATATTTATAAGGTTTTCCTGGGCAATAAACTTTTAAATGAGATTTTCCTTTAAATAAAATAGTTAACATAAATTAATTTGAAATAATAATAATAATAATACCTTTGAAAGGAATAACTCCTTCATCAATTGATAAGAAGTTTGAATGTTTATAATATTTAGAAAAATTAATATTCAGAATTTTTTGAAGCTATTTAATTTTCCCTATTTCATGTCTTTTAAGTTTAGTGTCAGAGTTATCTGAAGCGTGTAAGAACATAACACAAATATTATATTTCATTTTACTCATAATCCTGTTTAATCCTCCACTTACAAGTGGATTAGTAGACCAATAATCTAGAAAACAGGGTAGTCTTTTTATTCCTTGAAGAATTTCGCAAATTATGAATCTCTTCATTTCATTCTTGGTAAAAGGTGTAAAGTGCTTCAGTAATTAAAATAGCTGTTTCTCTTCTTTTATTTAATCCATAAAGGTGCTATCCATTTTGATTCCTTGCTTTTAAAAGTACTATTCGGCATAGAGATTACTAAAAAGTGTTAACATTTCCCAGACTTGATCATCCCAAATTTTCTCAAAGAAATCTTTTGGTGTTTTACATTCATCTAAACCTATGAGCTATTATATACACCTAAAGTAAATAGATTATTTTAAAGTAAAATTTACTTCTGGAGGTTTATACTCAAGATCTATTTATAGAAGATTTTTATTCATTGCTAAAGGGTCATAGCATTTGATGAATTCTTCTGTAGATTCCATTTTTTATTAAAATTCCTCTTATTCTAAATTAGGATTAAGAATGTCTTCAATAAAAGATTCACATGAAGAACTATTAGCTGATTCTATTTGTTCATTTAAAATATCATCTATGTTTACATCAAATTCTCTTTGAATCTTTCTTTTATCTCTATTATCTTCATCATCTGTATCAGAAGGCAGATACTTATCTTTTTTAGAAAAAATAAAATAATTAATGGGTAAGTAATAAATCTTTATTAATTAATGAATAAATTACTTTCTTCTAATAAGAAAACTTCTAAATCAGAATATTGATAGTCATTTTAAATAATTGTCCTTAGATATTCTTTAAAAAAAGCAAAGAATCCATTTTATCCAAATTAATTATACAAATCATATAGTTCTTAAACAAAGGATTTAAAAATCTTTATTAAAAGTAGATAATTAAATTTTATTTAGAATGATGAGAATAAAATATACGTTTTTTATTTCTAGCTAGGAACAAGCTGCTTATAATTCAATTATACAGTCTTTTGCTTGATTAAAATAATTCCCTTTAATAGATAAATCAATTATCTCTTCAATAACTTATATAAATTCATCAATTATTTTCAATTTATTCTATGTAGAAGAAGCTCTTTTAATCAAATATTCAAAATCTCTTATAGGATTTGACAAACTAATATACTTAATATGTAATTTAGATTACTCAGTAGTAAACAAGTATTAAAGATCAAGCTCAGGTTAGCAGTTTTATTAAGTATCATCTATATTATTTTAGTTAGCAATTTAATCACTTTCAACTTTTTGAGTATATAAATTTTCTTAAAACTGAGTCAAAAACTACTAAATTGAATTGAATTGCAATTTTATTTATTCACTTTTATTACTATCTGATTCAGAGTTTTCTAGATCTTAAAATAGTTAAGTAATTTGATTTTAATTATCTTAAGGGATATCTTAAAATTTAATCTTATAATTTTTCTCTAAAAATTCTTCTACATTACTGTATTTTTTATTGATTAAATTTTCAAATTAGAGTTGTTTAATTAAATATTCTGATTCTTTATCACTCTGATTTATCTTTTAATGGACTTTGTTTAATTCTTACCAAAAAATTTTATTTTATGAATTTTCATAATCAATGTTAATTTCTAGTTAACAAGTTTACTGAATTTCTTAGCAAATTTAAACAACTCTATTCTTAGTATTTTCTGAATATTGATTTTCTATTGAAACATTTTATCTTAGATATTCTATGCTATTTGCTTTTATTTATCTATTTAAAATACAATCATTAATCAATAAATAAAATAAACCTCTTTAAAAAAATTACTCATTTTTGGACTCCTGATTAAATTCATCTTCATTATTGTTATTATTACTTTCACTTATTCTATAATAAAAAAATGAATTATTTTTCTTACTTAATTAATTATTTCTTTTACTTTTAATATACATAATAATTCAAAGCTTAATAATAAGGGTTATTTAGTTATTTAAGATCAAATTAAATATTATTTTTATCCATATCTAAAGAATCAATTAGCTCAGACATTACTTATTATTATTTCTCAGTTGATTTTTTAAGAGGATTAAAAGGATATTCTCTTACAGATTCTGTAGTAGGTAATTCATTTAAATAAAAACATTCGTATTTTGATGCTAAGCATGGGATAAGGACTACTAATCTAGGAATACTATTAGTTCTTGGGACATATCGACAGATAAAATATTTATTTAGCTCTTTTAATGAATAAACTAAACTAGAAAATATTTTTCTAGATTTTGTATCATTTTAAGGATATACTACATCTGTACCTCTCATATAAGACTATCTTGGTATTAATCTTGCTTTAACAGTACCAAGTACTATGAGGCAACTAATAGTATTTAATTTAGTCTACTAAAGCATCACATCACTAATCCTAACTAACTCTTTTCCTATTAAAAAATGTTATTTTAAATAAAAATATTTGCCTATTTTATAAATTTACCATAATAAAAGGCTTTTACAAACTCAAATTTTTTAATATTTAATTCCTCTTCGGACTATTCAATTTGTTAATCTTTAAATAATTCAATATTATTTTCATTTTCTTAAGGATTATCTTCAACAAGTGAATACACAAATACTTTTCCATCTTCTTTAAATTGTATTGGACATTTTCTCTCCAACGATTTCGTATAAATTATTATATTTGCATGTAAATCTGAAGTTATTTAGAATAACCCCTTGTATTTAGCTCTATTTTAAATTTACTTTGGCCCAAATTATCTTAAAATTTAAAATGCTTCATCACAGGTAAATAGTTTAACATTATTTTTAAGTGAGTTCTAAAGTTCTAATAGTATTTATTAATTCTATTGTCTATTCAAATATTCTTTATCATCATCATTTTCAAGCGAACTAAATCCTATGATATTGATTTTTAAATTATGCTAATATTTTTAAAATTAATATTTAAATGTTTTTATATTTTAAATTTTAATAACCTTTTTGATAACAGCTTTAAGCTATTATTATTGATCTTAATCTGCTGTGCTTTCAGATAAACCTTAAGATAAAAAGTATATTTTTTTCTATCTGAAAGAGAATTAAATATTTTTCTCAAGATCCAAAATTAAGGTAATTAAGGGAGTAGTGATAGTTTTTTAATGAGACATATCATATGATTAAAGCTTGCTTTTTATTTCATCTAACTATTTTATATGAGAAAGAATGGGTATATCTGCCTTTAGAAGCAATTCTAACTCTTCTTATTCCTATGGAATACAATTAAAATGTAAATATTTATATTAGAAAGAAATAAAATATTGTACAAATATATTCTGCTTGAATAATGAGATTTAAATAATTTGTTATTAATAGTTCCTTATTTTATCATAAAGAAGTAATTTGAGCAGATTTACTACTCTATTAAGACAATCATTTTATTTTTACTGCAATTCACTGGTTTCTCCTTAAATCAAAAAACCAGTGTCTATTAAAATGGAAATATATTCACTCTTTTTCATAAGAATATTTGGTAATAATTGGAATTATTTTAAAAAATAAATAATAATAATTTAATTTAAAACCAACATATATACAAAATATAAATAAATAAATCAATTATTGCTATAATTATTTAAATTTAATTGCTTTTATATACGTGTTTCTGTTCTGCTTGCAAATAATTGATCTACTTGATTTAGATCACGCTATAATCTTCCTACAAATTCTTATTTATGATTGTCATAAATTTAAGTATCACTTTCAGAAACCTTATTAACTATATGAACATTAATTTTATAAACAAAAAACTGACATACTCTAATAATATACCTATATCTCTCCTTTTATTCTTTTGTCTCGTATACTCATCAGAAGCTATTTTTAATTCTTTGATACCTAAAAACTCTATCTATAAAATAATTATTAATTTTATGAGCTATATATTAGGATGTAATGAATTCAAAAAGAAGTTGAAAGAATAAAATGTTACTAAACTCTCTGGATCAGTATAGTTGTTTTCCTATTCTTTGTCTTAGTTTTCATCCTCGTCATCATCACTTTTATTCAAAAAATATTTTCTTAATCAATTAATCTTTTAATTTAATGTAAAAAATGTACCTTCCTTCAGAATTATTACCTCTGGATTCAATTTCCATCATTTAAGGAATTTAACTAAACCCACAAATATTCTCTGCTCTTTAAAAGTAAAATAATTTAATTTATAAAATAGACTTAAATTATTATTTTACTCAAAGAAAGTATTCTTTTTGAGAGGATACCCAAATTTATCTAGAATAATTGTCTTGATACCTCTTTTTTAAGCTAAAGTAGAACAAAAATATTAAAGAAACTCTTAAACCACAATTTTATATTATTTAACTTCAACTAAAATGTTCTAAATAAACTCTACTTACTTATAATAAAAGCATCCTTACTAAATAATATTTTCAATAGATCAGCTCCTTAAGTTTAAGGTCTTTGTTAACAAGTAGAGAAGTAATGCTTTAACTTCTGCATTGATTCAATATCTAAATGGATTCTTTCCCTATCAGATTCACTTTATGTTTAATACAAGGTATATATTCCCATAATACAGACTGTCTGTACATTAAAATTAGAAGACTATATAAGTTTATCTATTAGAAAATAATTAGGTAATTAAAATTCATTTTTGGTAATAATTTTACTCAAGAGAACTCCATAAAATAGCTATACAAATTCCTTTTTATCTTCCTTCTTATGTAAGCACTAAATTTAAGAATATGATATGTATTAATATAAGTTGAGAAGTTAAATATTATGATTACAGATGTCAAATATTATAAGCGATAATCTTTCCATAATGATTTAAATAGAGGAAAATTAATGTCAGATTCAATAGACTATTTATTTAATCAGAACAATTTCATTAGTCTTAGACTTTATATAATTTTCCAGTAATATTGTTAAAGAATGGTACTTCAGCTTAAGTGAATAATGGAATAATATCATTAATAAGTGCCTTCTATCTATCATCTAACAAACAGTTAGGATGATAGATTTACATAAAATCTTTTTATTACGAACCACTATCCATATTTGTCTATCTTTACTTTTTTGTTTATTTCTTTTTAAACCCTTACTGTCTAACAGATATCTGACAACTTATAACTTGATTTTTTTGATAACAAATAATTAATTTTTGTATAAAGTAGATGATATCAAAATTAATGTAATCACTGAATTTGGAAAATATTTAGTAATCAGTCATTTAAAAAGAATAAGTTTTACACAAATCTAAATTTATTACAAAAAAGAATATTTTTTTAAATAGTTTTCAAAATTGTTTACTTTTAAACACAGCTATGATTTTATATTTCTTCTACCATTTTTATAATTTTTTCTGAATTCTAAATCCAAGAAATATTTTTCAATTTTTTATAATTATTTTCTAAAGAATGTAAATATTATTTTGTGTAATCACCAAATTGAAGATAAAGAATGCGATGATAGTAAATAAACAAATAAACAAGAGGTTTTGAAAGAAAATGCTTTAGTATAAAGCAATATTAGATGAACTATAATCATGCACTCCCTCCTATCTCTTTGTTCATATGACATAAAGTATCTTGGGGTTTATTAGATTTAATATGACAATAAGGAAGAATAAATCTTATTGAAAGAGTGATCTATCAAACTAATAATCTATCAATCTATCAATCTATCTATTGTTTTTCCTTTGATTTAGTTTATTGAGTATTTTGATTTGATATTTTGATAGCAATAATAAATTAATAAAGAATAAAATAAATAGGACTTCTGTCTTTTGAAAAGAAAGGAAGATATAAGGTAATAAGAAAAAAGGAAGAAGGCATAAAAATTTAAGATAGTTAGATATGTTACAAAGAACCTTAGCCAAGTTATTATTGCGCAATACCAAGCAAAGTTTTGGAGGTATGAGATGCAGTTTCTCCACCTCTTCTTAGATTGAAAAGGTTGCTGTAAGTGATGATGTTCCCATCCATTTAAGACCTTACAACAAGGAAAAGTATGAAGTACCTTCAACAAAGTTGAAATACTCTACAGGTTATGCTTTACTTGACGTTGAACCCATGCCTCGTGCTAAAATTATGAAGATCAGTTACAACATTTTACATAAGTTGAAGGAAATTCCTGAAACCGCTATGTACCGTATTTATACTGAAGAAAAAGTTAAGTATATCATGAAACTCACTGATGAAATCGACGATGTCCGTCAATTAGAAGAAGAATTCGGTCATGATTCCATCGAAATGTTCATTTACTCTTACGGTAAAGAATTAGAACTTGTTGACTATATGAAGCACTCCAAGCCTTGGGAATCTCGTCCTGGTGATGAAGCTGAAAACGAAATGATCCGTATTGCTTCTTTGAAGCGTTCTTATATTAAGCACGGTAGAGTTGATCGCCCTGCTCGTGAACAAACTAATTTCGTTTCTTCCAATCCTAAACCTCAAATTGAAGGTGCCAAGCAATGATTTTGTTTAGATGAATGATAATAGGATAACATAGATAGAATAGCAAAGTCAAACATGAATCTTGTTAGCATTTATAAAATAGTAGGAAACATGAAATGAAATGAATCTAATCTATCTATCTTGTAAAATTTCAAATAAGCTGCAAAGACTATATTATATTAATGCAATAGAAGATATTTATTGCTAATTGAATGAAAGACATATTAAGTAAGTAAGTAGTGTTAGTTAGTTAATATATCTATCTATCTATCTATCTTTATTTGAATTGCAGAATAATAGTTTTTGCTTCCATTAAATTATTATACCATCATACCTACTACCTAATAATCATTTTCTATTTATAATATTTTAAAATATTACTTTGTAACACTAAAATTTCTTATCCTTCCTTCCTTATTTTCAATTAAAATATCTATCACTCTTTAATCCCTTTGAGTAAGTAATTCAACAGCAACGAAAAAGTTTTCTATTTTGGAAATGAGGATATCTTTTAATTTAAAACAATAATAGCTTATAATCTTAATGTGAATTCTTGAAATCTTATCAACATTTTTATTTTATTTTAATTAAAATTTAATTGAATTAGTGATTTGATTTATTAATTTAAAATATCTTATCTAAAAATTAAATATCACATTAACTTTTTCAAGAATATAATTATTGTTACATAAAGTAGAATTAAATATTAACTGCTATAAAAACATATAGGAGAGGAGTGATTTATTTTTATAATATTAAACAATCTTACTATAATTATTTAGAAATTACAAAGAAGAAATTGAATAAAACATATTTATTTATATTGGCAGAATTTCAAATCAAAATTTATTCTTTTCATAAACTCTGTAATGACCAAGCTCTAATCCAGTTTTAACTAGAATTTCTTTGAAAGGGCAAGTCTCATTAATTATCCATCTAATGTTGGTGAGGGTAAATTTGGGTTTGTAAATTTTTTTAAGGAAATACATGAAATTGGAAACTAAATCAACAAAGTTTGTTTAATCTTAGACTTCTTTGAGAATTCTTAAATCGTAAATATAAATCATAATACCATTTCTCCAATCAGAGTACTCATAAAAAACTGGGAGATATCCAATTACTTTAGAGGTTTAAGTATTTTTAATAACAAAAATACCTCCAAAATCACTATCTTTCATAATAAAATCAATACTTTCTAAGGTTTTTTCAATAGATGTAATTTGCTTGTTCATAAGTGTTTCAACACTAGAGTTCTTCAAGTGTTATTTGAATTCTTCAGCTTCTTCTAAGGAAGCCAAAGCGAAAGAGTATTAATTGGTAGATTAGAAAACAATTTTATCATCAAAGTAAAAATCATCTTCTATAAAAATTTCATTAGAGTCGAACATTCCTAATCTTTGATACACTTGTTAAGCTCTGGTATTCTCATTTTCAACATATAATCTTAGTGGATACTTATTATCCTTATTAATCTTTTCAACTTCATGGAACATTCCTTTGAAGCAACCTAATCCTCTAAATTATTTTTCAACAAATACACTTTAAAACCACCAAATATTTGTTTAGCGATAAATATCGTGACTAAAGGTTATCAACTCTGAAGAAATTGCTTAATCTTCTTATTAAGTAGCACCTACTAAAAAGAATCCTATATTTGGATTCATATAAATAGTGTCAAGAGCCTTCTTAACTTCTTCTTAGTTTAATTCTTTTCCTTCGGTTTCTTTTGCCATATCATATTAAAATCTAGCTACAATGCCTGATTCTTCTAATTTGACTTTTCTGTAATTAATTTCTGAGTTTTGGGTATTCATCTTTAAATTTTACTATTTTTTTATTAAATTTGATATTTTTGATAATTTACTTGAAAGATACTTTTATAAAACTAAGATTTGATTTCAAAATTAGGCATAATCATTCATTCGTATAAAAGAAAATATCTAAATTTAGTTGACACTTCTTCTGAATGTTACTAAGAATTTATACATTAATACAAAAATATCTAAAAATAATTAAAAGGTAGGTGATTTTAGAATAGAATAATACCTACAATTCTGCTAATTGAGAAATAAGATAACTACAAAATGTATTAATATGCAATAAAAATCATTGCAATTTATTGGATCTAGCCTCTTGATTAATGCATTATACAAGAAAAAAAATATAAATAGATAAGTTGAATGGAACGAAAAACTATATTTATCTAAAATAAAGTAATTGATTATTATTAGATACTTACTATTAATATTATAAAAGCATTGGTTGAATACAAAATTGAGATAGGGTTATATACAAGTGTTTATTATTAAAAAATTTAAATTAGTAGATATTGTGAGTGAGTATGTGAGCTGTGATTGAAAGTTAATTGAAACTTTCTTTTAGTAGTTATTAAATTATTTCACTTTTTCATATTTTTAATTATTTATGATAGGTTGGCTTCAATTCTTGTAGTTAAGTTAAACAGATTTGTTTTAAATTATTTACTTAAATCAAAGAAATATTTAGCTTATTGGTACATGTAATTCTTTTTATAGGACATACCTAACCAGTAGTAGGCATGGTGAGATAGATATTAGTATTTTTTATTTATTTAGTTTAAATAAGTTTATAGAATAATAACATTATTTGCGATTTCATTAATTTCATGAAATTTATCTTTGATGTAGCAAATTCCAATTATTAGAAGATAAGCACTACAAATTTCGACAAGATTATCTTCACTTTTAGTCTATTAGTATAGTTAAATGTGCTATTCTTTATATTGTTTTATTTCAGTTAGGGCAACTTCTAAGTTTTCATCCGAGACTTTAGAGAGTTCCTTTACAAAATATAGTAACTCATATTTTATTAAAGATGTGTATGTTCTTGTAGAAAAAAGTTTTATCACTTTTCTGAATTCTATGTCCAAGAGGGTTTTACTATCACCTAATTTATCATAAATTTCAAGTGCTAAATTGCACCAAAGATAAAATAACTCTTATTGCAAAGGTTTTTCATTTTATTTAGTATTAGTTTATAGTTTATATGAGGATTATAAAAATTAATTTTAAGGAAATAGTTATTTAGAGGTATCACTTTTATTTACTGAATAAAATTGATCATTTTAGCTAATTGGCGAGAGTATTTAATGAATTAGGTAATTATTATCTTCTTCACCAATTTGGTTTTACGTATTAAATGTCTTATTACCAGACATTTAATTTCCAATCTTAGCTTTTTTATTTATTTATATTTAAATGTTATTGATAACTAAATTAATTAAATAAAATTTTACTTTAAGAAGAAGGATTTGAACTTGAATTAGATGTAGAAATATAGCAAATTCCAATGATAAATGCTATGCAACATTTATGCATGATTTTAACCTTAGACCCAAGAGGATTTTGTTCATATTTCTTGATAAATTCTTGATAATAATTTTATGCTTAGTTCGTTTAATCTTATGTTACAAATTTTATCTTTTTAAAGAATTTAGATTAATCAATTTATTTAAAGTCAAAGCCCTGGATGATCATATTCTCAAAAAGAGTAGTAGCTTAGTTCCACCTGAATTGGGAGAGGTAGTACCAACCAAGCTCAAAGTAAAAGAAATGAGGTTAATGATTTTATTTTTCACAAAAATCAATAGCTTATTTTATAAACTTTACAGCATTTGAACTCTGATTTTTTAAATAAAAACTTTCATACAGACATTATAAAAATATTTGTTAAATTTACTGAAGCTATTTTCCAATAATAAAGGGAGGCAAGCCAATTAAAAATGGGAGAAGTTGATAGAGCTGCAAGAGAAGATTTAATTAAGTTTGAAGATTATAATATATTATTTTCTGATTCGAGATAGAACAAGAATAGAATTATTCTAGCATAGTTTGATTTAAGCTATTTCTAATCCATACAATCCGTTAAACTATTTATTCCTCTCTTCAGGTCTATGCTTATGCCCAAGAGATTAAATATTTTTGAAAAGAAACTTGGCATGAGGCTCAATCCTTTTTATTAAAGCATTATTAGATTAAAAATCAAAATAAAATGAAAATAATTTACCGATTTGAAATAATCCATCAACAAGGAGATATCTATTTTTATTTTCATCACTAATCTCTACCTTTCTTTTAGTTGATTCTAAAGATTTTTTTATTTGCGATAAATAGTTATGTGCTGTATTGATAGAACTCAAAGCACTTAGCTTTTTGTCTTATAAAACTTTAAGTAAACCTATACCCATATGAGCTTCACATAGCATAGCCTTTTTATCCAAATCAGAATATTAGCTAAAGGATTTATCCTTCTTCTAAATCATAGTAATTATTTAGTTATAATCAGCCATGCTGCTATCTAAATATCTATTAATTTTTTTAAAAAAAACATAATTTTGAATGAATTGATTAAATTTTTATTCTTCTTTTAAAAAATAATTTACCTTATCTGACCAGTTATTAAAAGAAGATTTAATGATATTTCTACTTAATATAGAAATCCATCCTATAATTATGAGAAAATATAATCTGCTTCTTACACTTAGCTGTTCCAAATATAATGAGTAGCTAATAGAATGAAGTATTCTTTATTTTATAGAATATGATCCTTTTTTACTTCAAAGATGCTGGTAGAATTATTGGGAAAGAGCTATCTTTCAGAAATTTAAAAAATATTCTTTGAAAAGTGCCCATTTGATTAATAATTATTCATTTAATTTCCAATATTATTTTTTTCTGAAACAAGAGAAAGACAATCTTCTGTGTCTGTAAAAGTTAAATATTATTAAGATATTTCATCAGATAGTTTCATCATCGAGGCCTACATTCTAATTTAATTATCTAATTAAATAAAATTCTTAGTAGCATAAGGCTGATCTTCTAATAGTTATTGAGAAGTAATAGATTTTTATTTAAGTTCTTCACTAATGTATTTATCTTACTTCTATTCTTCCTTTTCTTAAGCTTTTATATCATAATAATCATCTTCTAAATCATTAATATCATAGCCAGGAATGCTCAATGCACTGCTAGATTCTTAAATTCTACTTCCATTCAAATTAGAAATAATTTAATTTTTCTTAAACATTTCTTTTAATTAAAATAAATGCTTTGATGAAGAAGGTGTATAATTTTCCGTATTTATAAAGCTAGTCATTTCAGTCTCTTCAGAATAAAAAATATCTGCCTTTCCATCTTTAACTTTATTCAGCTTTCTAGTCATTTTAACTTTTTTGTAATGATCAATGCACTTGGCATTATTTTAAAATTATGAAAGACTATTCCTAACAAATTCTTTTCTGAATTCTAACTATTAAAATAGCAAAGGAGATTCTTTTGCCAAACCTGGAGGAGCATCATCTATATCTTCATCTTAATCTGAATAAAATATTGATTGTTATTAATTTAAACATGTTTAAAATAGTAGTT
The DNA here is from genome assembly GCA_000260095.1 of Tetrahymena borealis. Classification (NCBI taxonomy): domain Eukaryota; phylum Ciliophora; class Oligohymenophorea; order Hymenostomatida; family Tetrahymenidae; genus Tetrahymena; species Tetrahymena borealis. Next base: position 16,262 of record JH651266.1, on the reverse strand, counting down.
ACAATTTTCAAATGATAGAATATCAGCATTATTCCCTTTTTAGTAGATGCTTGTTTAATAGTTTGATTTTATAGATTTCTTTGTGGTAAAATTTTTATTTTATTTATGGTGGATAATCTCATCATTACAAATCTCTTCTATTTCAAATTCTTATAAGCTTTTTCTTGTAGGATATAATTGCTCTTAATCATAATCTATTGAGGACGATGTATCACCAGAGTCTCCCAGAAATTCATTATATTCCAATTAATTATGATTTTCATCACCTCCAAAAGGAAAGGTATATTTGAGATTCCTCTTTATTTTTTAAAAATTACTAATTAAACTGTTTGATAGGGTTAAATACTTACATGAAATTATTTATTTATGTACTCCTTTCTTGAGGATTTGGATCTCCTAGGATCAAATTTTGTCATATTAATTCTTTTTTAAGGTCCAACGGAACTGCTATTTCTATTTTATTACAAATAAATGAATGATTTTACCTATATCTAATAATGAAAACATAATATGATAATAACCTCAATAAAATATAAAGATAAATTATTATTTATTTTAAATTTCCTAAAAATTTGATATAATTATCAATATTAAAGTATTTTAATTCTATTGAAGCTAATTGAGAATAATCCTCTACTTTTTCTAAAGAAAAACCATAAAATCTCAATCAATTTCTCATTAAAAATGGTTAACCCTATAATAACTAATCTCCTCATTTTTATAACTAAAAAACTTGATTATTTCCATTGAATTATAAATTAACTTTCAAGAATTTTGCATCAAAGAATTTGAAAATTACTGAATTCGAGTTGTTTGAATATTTGAAAGTATTTAGCGATAGATATTAAAATAATTACCTGTTAGTAACCGGTTATTAATGAGAGTGGGGAGTCTTATTATCTAATCTATAATAGGAGAATTCATATTAATTCATAAAGCTAGTGTTGGGAATATCATCAGTTGTTTCCACATTACAATCTTCTGGTCTTAAAAAATTCTTATTCTTTTCAATTTTATCAAGCATGCTCATCAAGTTAATTGGCTTTTGAGGAGAACCTTGATTCATTTATCTAAATTAACTACCACTTTTGCCATGGGAAGAATTTAACATCCTTTAATTTTATAGTTTATCTGCTGTTTCTTCTTTTTAAATATTAGGAGCATTATGTTTAGTAGTTTGGATTTAATTGATGTTAGACTCTATTTGAATAATGCTTTAATTATTATTTAGAGCAGATATTGCATCTAATGTATACAATTTGTTATGATCTTTTTTAAAATTACCTGTACTACCATTAATCATATCATTAAAATTCATTGATTTAATCTATTACTAACTTAGATTTAGAGATCCTATTCTTGATTCAACTCCTAAAATTGATTTCTTTGGAGTATTGGATAGAGAATCTAAAATATTTTGATTAAAATTCCCTTATTTAGCCATACTTAGATAAAATAAATAAAAATCTAATTCTTCATTATTATCAGGTATTATCCATATCTAATATTCATTTGATTTTCCTTATACTTTAATCCCTTGCTTATTCTTTTTATCTGTAAACACCTAATAGTCACAATTTAGGAGATTTACTTTTCCCCTTATTTTTTATGAATTCCTCTCTTTATAGTAAACTAATTAATCAGCTAGAATTGTAAAGTATCGCTTAGACATTATTTTGAATGTCTTCCCTTACTTTAAGAGTCTTCCCTTTTCATTTTGAATCCTTTAAAATATACTCAGATATTCTTACTTTTTTTGAGTAGGGATTTATGACATCTAGTTCTAACCTAATGCTTTTTTTCACTCTCAAACAAACACCTTCTCTGACTCTATCTTTATCTATATTCACTTTTTTGATAATATTGAAAAATTAATTAAAAAATTAAAATCCTTATTGTTGTTACTAAATAAAATCTGCAAATATTACTTGACTGACTATTAATTAAATCATTCATTCACTACTATTAATGTGAAATGCTTAGGAACTGATCAATTAAATTATTTATGATAAAGTAAATACAAATATAATGAATCTCATAAATAAGGAAAGAACAATTAAAAAAACTCTTTTTAAATTTTTATAATTATTTTGACCATTTATTAAAGAGAATTTTGAGAAGAATTGAATAGTTCTACTTAAATTTTTAAAAATAAGCTAATAAATATAGTTTTTTAACTTTAATTTAATAGTATGTAATTATTTAAATATTGATAATAAAATTAATGATTACATTACACTCACTCTTTAAATTTTAAAAATAAATTAATCTTAAAATACTTATTATTAATTTCCAATATTTTTCTCTTAAATACTAATAATATTAATATCTAATTTAGCTTACTAACTTAATAAAATGAGCTTTTTAAAGCTAATATATTTAGTGAAAAGGTTGTATTAAATAAAGATCATCTAATTTTTTGTTAAATTTTATAGATTTGCATGCTATTTCTTAAATCAACTTCTAAGTATTTAAAAATCAATTAATTCTATTTTTATTATTAAAATAATTTAATAAATTATTTAAATTGATTATTTTTCAAGCTCTTTAGATAATAAACTTGTTCCTTACCAAGTTTCCTCATTTACTTTTTAACCATAATCATTTAATCATTAAATTTTTATAAATTAATCTCAAAAAGATGAAAATAGACAGTCAATTGAGAGAAGCAATTTAGTTAGCAAAAAAGTAAAATAAATGTAATGTTAAATCAAATAAATTATATTTTTTGTGTCTTTTTAATTCAAAAATCTTAATTTATTGCTACAATATTTTTTATATCTTTATTACTATGCACTTTATTCTTTATCTAAATTTACTAGTAAATGAATGCTAATTAATTATTTTATTAACCTTTGCATAATTTTAATAATTTATTTTAAATTCTATTTATAAATAATATTAATTTAAAATTAAAAAATGTTTTCTGTTAAATTTTATGGTTACTTATCAGAAATTCATGCTAGTTTATTAGCTATAAAATTAAATATTATTAATTAAAAACTCAAATTAATTAATAGTTTTATTTAATATTTTAGTAATGTAGAACGCTATAAACTAAGGAAGAAAATGCCTAATAGGGGTTGTGCAGATGTGCTCAACTTATAACAAGAAGGAAAATATATAATTTATGTTAGATAATTTGAGAGTTGCACATGAAAAGCAAGCCAAAATGTGCTTCTTTCCTGAAGCATTTGCTATGATTTCTAGAAACTTTGCAGAAACATTTGAGAATTCGGAATATGTAGATGGAGAGATGATAAATTGCCTTAGAGACCATGCTAAGAAATTTAATATGTGGCTTTCATTAGGTGGGTTTTAAGAAAGACTTATTGAAAATGATAAAAAAATGGGAAATACTCATATAATAATTGATAACTAAGGAAATATAATAGAAAAATATCAAAAACTTCATCTTTTCGATATTCAGATCGATACAAAGAATACTATTTCAGAAAGTAGCGGTTATGTATATGGTTAAAGTATACCAAAGGTAGTAGACTCTCCCGCAGGTAGATTAGGATTATCTATTTGCTATGATTTAAGGTTTCCTGAGATTTTTAGAATCTTAGCAGTCTAAGAAAAAGCTGAAGTATTGTTAGTTCCTAGTGCATTCTTTAAGAAAACAGGTTAGGCACATTGGCATACTCTCCTTAAAGCTAGAGCTATCGAGAATTAATGTTTTGTTATAGCAGCAGCTCAAGCAGGATAACACAATGAAAAGAGAGAAAGTTTTGGACATTCACTTGTAATTGATCCTTGGGGAGACATTCTACTTGACATGGGTCCTGAAAAGTTAGGGATTGATTTTGTTGAAATTGATTTAGAAAAGATAGAAACTGTAAGAAAAGGTTTACCAGCAATTAATCATATCAGAAATGATATCTACAAGCTCTCCAAAATGTGAAAGATAAAAAAAAATTGTATCTTTTATTATAAATTCATAATTAACTTCAAATTAGTAAAAAAAAACAAAATCTTATTTTTCTGTGTGTTTTTTTGTTAAATTTGAATTTATATCAACTCATTTGCTTATTAAAATTAGATTTTTCATCTTAAAATTATTAATATTTTTTATGAAAAATAATTAAAATATTTCACTTTTTAGAGTTATATACAATAACACATAATACTAAATGTTACAGTAAGCATAATTATATAGGGAAGTTAACAATTGTAAGTCTTTAAATTCATAAATTCAAACCCAAATTTTTATTGTATGGTCATCACATCCACTAAGAATAGAACGTTGGTTAAATTTGATGAGGCACATTATACCAGATTAATTACCAGATACAGTACCAACACATTTACCATTATTAAAGTTCCAAATTTTAATAGTTTTATCATATGAGCCAGTTACCATTTCAGTGGGAGAAAGTATATCTATTGCATAAATAGAAGCAGTGTGTCCTTAAAAGGATCTTATTTATTATCCGAGTTACCAATCCCAAAGAATTATTTAAGCATCATCCGATCCTGAAAATAATAAATTTGTTCTCTAACCTACACAAAGCGATCTGATAGCTTATTTATGGCCACTTAAATCTTTTATATGCAATAACTCTTATTTTTATGATTAGAAGAACCAAATCTTAATCAGTTTATCAAAGCTACCAGTAGCAAAAACACTTTATTCTTATATGCAAGTTATTGATAGAATTTCTTTCTCATGGGCATTTTCCTTTATTTGTTTTATTTACAAGAGATTACCACTCACAATTTCTTTATTCTCGTCATCAACTAAATAAATATGTTTAAGTCCTCCTAACAAAATAAATCTTTCTGCAAGAATTTCAATACATAGAATATTCTTATTGACTTCTCTCACTTCTTTCTAATATCTATCGACATCCAACCAAACTAATTTATTATCCCTTCCACAACTAACAAATATATTCTCTCTCAACCTTTTGATATCTAAAATCTATCTTTCATGCAAACCTTAAAAATTCTTATTAAAATAATAAATTCTATGTTACTTATTCGCCAAATTTATTTACTGCAATGCATTGATTATAGGTGAAATTCCATAGTTTAATTGTTGTGTCATCTGAAATTGATAAAAAGTTCTCCGAATCCACCTTAATTAGCTTTCTAATAAAATCAGTATGTCCTTCATATTAGAAGCTAATCTTGCCTTCAAAAGTGTTTGTATCGAAAAGGCTTACTGGATTCTCATATTGTTAGAAATTATTTTATGCTTATTGCTTGGGCTATTGCTTAATCTAAGAACCTCTTTCTTCACCAATATTACTTTAAGGCTATTTAATATTTGAAGGTTAAGTGATATTACTTCCCAAAGGATTATTATTTTTTAAATTTGATTGCATTTCTTGTGATCCTCTCACACCATTTAAAGGTGTTAATTATTTTTGAAATACTGTTCCCTCGTCTTTTGCATCTTCTTTGAACTAATTTTTAGCTACTCTTGGTGATTATTAGAAATTGGAAGGCTATTATTTCTAATCATCTTTTAAAGTTTTCTTATTTGGGGAAGGACTATTTCGTGCTTTAGATTATTGGTTTTTTCTTTCATATTAATCTACATTTGCATGTTCCTTTTCCGTTCTACTTGGTGCTTCTTCATAATAATCGTCACTTTCCTCTGCATTATTTTCTGTTTCAAATGTATTCTCTCCACGTTTTCCTTTTCCATGGTAAAAATCAGCTTATGTAAAAATCTTAAAGTTGCTATCCAAAAACAACTTAACTTATAGAAGGAGTTCCCTCATTTTTTTGTTAACTCTTTTAACAATAAACTAATTATGCTAAGCAACTTACTTTACTTTCTCATTCATTATTTTATCAGAATTCATGTGAAGTAATGCAAATGCTAATTCTTGGTGAAGCTTATCACTTGGCCACTCATTTGAATTTAAGAAGGTTTTAAGCTTTTCTTATTATTCTTAATTGGTGTGATCGATGTCTGATGAGCCTTTTTAAGTATCTACTTAATAGAGAATCTTCTATTTATACTCCTCTATTGCTTTGATAATTCCCTATTTCATATTTTCTAAAATCTATTCCACTTCAGGTCTTATATTTAAGTATTTCTCGCATCCTTCATAATATCTTAATGCATGTATTGCCCCATCTTGTAAGCTTTAAACTGCTTCTCTTCTTGATTTATATTCATGCTCCTTATGCTCACCTTTAATAGAATATTGTTTATTTAGGTAAATTATTTAATGAATACAATAATATTAATATAATTACTGATTACCATCTACTAGACACTCAGCACAGCAATCTCTTTGCTCATTATCACATTCTACATCCACACAAATGTACTTTAATTAGCAATTATGAATTTTACAATTGAGGTAATTATCATCACCTAAATCTTTCTAGATTCCTTTCATTTTTTTCTAAATATTCTTTTTAGTAGTTTTACAAAGCAATTTAATAGTATTATCAGTTTAATTGAAATTTTTAGATTTTAGGCTGTTTTTCAGTTGAATCTATTAGTAGTAAGGAATAAATACCTTATCATTGGAAATTAATATTTATTAATTAATTAGTAAATCTCTTTTGCTACACATATTTTATTTAATCTATTCAATTCACGATGTTATTTACTAATCTATTGGCTAACCTGCATACCTACCCCGTGATCAAAAACTTAAGATCTTTTTAATTAATCAAAAATAGATATTAAGATTTAGCTTTGTTAGAATTCTCCACAATTTTTAAAACAAAATACTAATTTTTTTTGTTGATACTTAGCTTGATAAGTAGAATAATAAGATATTGATCAAAATTATTGCTTTAAAAAGTAGAACTCTCATCCATAAAAAATAGATATATACATAACAATAAAATAAATAGTAGAAAAATTAAAGAGAAAAAAGCAAAAAAATATTAAATTAAGGATACTTACTAGCCCATGTCTAATAGAGGTCTTGTCTAAACTAATCCTCGCTCTCGATTTTTAAGTAATTACTACTAAATCAAGCTTCATAATGAGAGGATCTATTGCTATTAATTATCAGTAGAAGATATGGAAATGCAAGAAGTTATGAAAAGGACTACCGAAATTCTAAAGATTTGTGTGAAGAAACTGAAAGAAATATTTTAAAATAAGTTCATCTTTTAACACTCTGTTATCTACTCTCCTTTACAACTAAATGGAGAGCAGATGAGTTAAATTGGTTCAATATAAACAAAATCTATTAATCTTAAACTAATTGGAGAGGCCAGCAATGAAAGAGAAGTATAGAATATCTTTGGTCGCCTGATCAAAACAATCTTTGCTCTTATTAAGCTAAATAAAATTGGTAGAAAATATTTTGATCCTTCTACTCGTAAAGAGTATAACGAGTATGATCTCGCATTGTATAGTGGCTATGAGAGTTCGCTAGAGAAGTATTCATTTAATCAAAAATTGCTAAATATAGATAGTTGTTTTAAGGTACAAAGAACATCTACCCTGCTATAAGCATTACAATAAGTTAAAGATAGAAATGATCTCTCATAATTTATAGGAAATACTGTAATATCTAGCTACAATGGTAAGTTTCATCGTATTGAATGTATTGAAAAGGATATGTCACCTATTGACTCCTTTGAAGATAAAAAGGGATTAAAGAAAACTTATCTCTAATACTATAATGAAGCCTACAATATTAGTAATATTACACCAAATTAGCCTTTGGTAAAATGTATAGAGCTGAAAGGGAAAACTAAGACACCTTTCACATATTACCTCATTCCATCTCTTTGCTAAGTTACAGGTATTTTATAAGTTTTTTTAAAGTAGAAATATCAAAGATTACTTTATAATTTTTTAGCCTTTTAATATTATTAATTCACTTTAGATTGTAGTTAATATTTATTTATTATTAAATTAGGTTTAACGGATTAGTAAAGAAATGATTTTAACTTAATGAAGAAGCTAGCTGAAGTTACAAAGCCTAAAGCAGGAGAAAGAATTGCTTAAGCTAGTAAGTTCATTAAGAGGATCTAACAGGATGCAAATTAAACATTGGCAGATTGGCAAGTAGAAATATCAGAAAAACCCTAGGTGTTATAATATAAGTAACTAGATGCAGGAAATATGTAAATGTAGTAAGGCAAAAAAAAAATTAATATAGCTACTGCTAATATTGATAGAGAAACATAAACAACCATGTTTGAATAACCTTCGCTTAATACTTGGGCTATAGTTTATAGCGATCGCGATTAAAAGACATATGAAAGCTTACTAAGAACGTTCTAAGAGTGTTTAAAGTTTTATAACTATCCATGCAAACCACCAAATTGTTTTTGCGTTTAGAGCAGAAGTGCTTAAGATTGGATTAATCCATTGAAAAATGCTCCTGACAATGTTTAAATGGCTGTATTCTTACTTCCAGGAAAGAAGAAATAAGGAATGTTTTATGATGATATCAAAAGATACTTTACAAATGTAAAACCTATACCTACTCAAGTTATCCTAACCTCTACTGCTCAAAAAGATAAAGGAGTAAATATTTATTTTAAAATACAATTGATAGTTTTTAGCTAATAAAATGGAATGTTTCTTATTAATTTAAAATTAACTTAATATATTCTTAAATATAAAGCTCAGAAGTGTAGTTAATAAGCTCTTGATGTAAATATGTGCCAAAACAGGGGGTGTTCCATGGGTAATGGATAATTTACCCTTTTAGAATTTACCAACTATGGTAGTAGGAATGGATGTATTCCATAACACTCCTGGCAAGAAAGAATCAATATTTGGATTTGTTTCTACAGTAGATTACCACTTCTCTAAATATTTCTCCCATTCTCATGTTTTACCTTCAGGCTAAGAGATTACTCCTTTCCTTGAATAGGTTTATAGATAAGCTCTGAAAGAATTTAAGGAATCAAACGGCATGTATCCTTAATAGGTTTTTACTTTTTTCATTCAAAAGATAAGAGATCAATATTTTTTAACATAAAATTAGATCATAATTTTTAGAGATGGTGTTGGAGAAGGATAGTTTAGTACAGTCAGAGATATTGAAATGACTTAGCTTAAGATGGCATGCAAAAAAATTAATGGCTGCGAAAATATTAAATTTACTCTGATTATAGTCAATAAGGTATAATAGTTTAATCTAATTTATTGAATATATTTAATATTTTATTGTATCAACAGAGAGTAGGAGCTAAGTTTTACTAGAGTTAAGATGGGAATGTATCAAATGCCGAGAATCCACCATAAGGTGCTCTTATCGAAGATGGTGTCACTAAGGGATTTAATGATTTTTATATAGTTAGCTAAAAAGCAAATTAAGGTAATAATTTTTTATTCTTTTGGATATTAGGGTTTAATATGAATTATTATTATATAGGTACTGCTTCTCCTACCCATTATACTATTATTTACAACGATTTGATAGAGGAGTCTTTACAAAAAGAAAATTCTCCCTAATTTATAGAATTCAAGAGAGATTTATAGATTCTTGCTTTCAAGCTCTGTTTCATGTATTATAACTGGACTGGAGCAATTAAGACCCCTTCAGCAGTGAGGTATGCTCACACATTATCCAATTTTGTTGGAGATAGATACAATCCAAGAAAGGGTGAGGATAGTTTAATATAAGCTCATCCTAGATATGATAAATTTAGATCTTTATACTTTATTTGATAAACCCACCCCTTGCTTTACTTGATAAATAAATAATTAATTAATTTTAACATATTGACTGAAACTATTTGATTTTATGTATTAAGAATCATTTTAATATTGATTAAATTAACTTCTTTTTTCTTTAATTCCTTTATTTATTTATTGTAAGATTGATTACCCTTTTATATTTGAGTATATTTAACTTTGATTCTATTTTCTAACTTAAATTGAGTTAGAATATAAGCTAAACAAATACAGTATAGTAATTATATTAATAGATTTCTCACTATAAGAAGTTGAGATTTCTACCTCAGAAAATCAAATTAATTATTAAATAACAAATTCTATCCTAAAAAACAAAAAAATTCGTAATATGTTAACTAAAGGCCTTATTTAAACAAATCCTCGAATCCGCTTTTTGTGTAATTATTACTAAGTTAAGCTCCATAATGAAAGAATCTTCTGCTATTAGTTCTAAGTTGAAGGAATGGAAGCCTAAGAAGTTATGAAAAGACCTGGAGAAATTCTGAAAGCTTGTGTTACTAAGCTGAAAGAGTCATTCTAAAATAAATTTTTATTCCAGCACTCTGTTATATACTCTCCAATTAAATTATAAGCAGACTAGATGACTGACTTAGGATAATTAGATTCTAAGGCTATCAATCTTAAAATCATCGGAGAAGCTAATAATGAAAAAGAAGTATAGAATATCTTTGGACGTTTAATAAAAACAATCTTTGCTCGTATCAAGCTAAATAAACTTGGAAGAAAGTACTTTGATCCAGCCTCTCGTAAAGAGTACAATGAATATGATCTTGCCGTATTCAGTGGATATGAAAGCTCATTGGAAAGATATTCTTTTAATCAAAAATTATTGAATATTGACAGCTGTTTCAAAGTATAGAGAACATCTACACTCCTTTAAGCTCTATCATAAGTGAAAGATAGAAATGATCTCTCAGCCTTTGTTGGAAATACTGTTATCACTAGTTATAATGGAAAGTTCCATCGTATTGAATGCATAGAAAAAGATATGTCTCCTAATGATTCTTTCGAAGATAAAAAGGGATCTAAAAAAACTTATCTCTAATACTACTAAGAAGTGTACAACATTAGCAATATAGATCCAAATTAACCCTTAGTTAAATGTGTTGAATTAAAGGGAAAGACTAAAACTCCTTTCACATACTATCTCATTCCTTCTCTATGTTAAGTTACTGGTACATTAATACAATATATTTAATTTATTTTCATTTTAAATTGATTCTGTTTTTCAAATATAATAGGTTTGACTGACTAACAAAGAAATGATTTCAACCTCATGAAGAAACTTGCTGAAGTCACTAAACCAAAGGCTGGAGAAAGAATAGCTTAAGCAAGTAAATTCATTAAGAGAATCCAATAAGATGCCAATAAAACATTAGAGGATTGGTCTATTGAAATTTCTGAAAAACCTTAAACACTTGATTGCAAATAGCTTGATGCAGGAAATATGGAAATGTAATAAGGTAAGAAAAAGATTAATGTAGCTACTGCCAATCTTGATAGAGATACTCAAACTGTCATGTATGAATAACCCTCACTAAATACATGGGCTATCATTTACAGTGATCGTGACTAAAAGACATTTGATAGCTTGCTAAGAACTTTCTAAGAATGTTTGAAATTCTATAATTACCCCTGTAAGCCTCCTAATTGCATCAGTGTTTAGAGTAGGAGTGCTTAAGATTGGATTAATTCTTTGAAAAATGCACCTGACAATGTGTAAATGGCTGTTTTCTTACTACCAGGTAAGAAGAAATAAGGAATGTATTATGATGAAATCAAGAGATTCTTTACAAATATTAAACCCATTCCTACTCAAGTCATTCTTGCTTCTACTGCTTCCAAGGACAAAGGAGTAAGATTTTTTTACTTTTTATTCATTAAAACTAACCTTATTGAAATAATAAAAAGCTAAGAAGTGTTGTTAACAAACTTTTAATGCAAATTTGTGCTAAAACTGGAGGTGTTCCTTGGATTATGGATAGTTTACCCTTCTAATCTCTACCAACTATGGTTGTTGGCATGGATGTATTCCACAATACTCCTGGTAAGAAAGAATCTATCTTTGGTTTTGTTTCTACAACTGATCGCAATTTTTCCAAATATTTCTCACATTCTCATATTCTACCATCTGGCTAAGAAATCACCCCCTTCCTTCAATAAGTCTATGAATAAGCTCTTAAAGAGTTTAAGGAGTCTAATGGAGTTTATCCATAATAGGTAACTAATTACTCATTATTTAATTAAATTTCTTGGAAACTTTTTTATTGATTATTAAATAAAAAGATCATTATTTTGAGAGACGGTGTAGGAGAAGGCTAATTCAGTGCTGTCAGAGATATTGAAATGCCTTAACTTAAATAAGCATGTCAAAGAATAAATGGGTGTGAGAATATGAAGTTTACTCTCATTATTGTGAATAAGGTATTATATTTAGATTTTTTAAATTATCTACATTTTAATTTATTTTAAACAGAAAGTTGGAGCTAAGTTCTACTAGAGCTAAGAAGGTAATGTTGGTACTGCAGAGAACCCTCCTCAAGGTGCTCTAATTGAAGATGGTGTCACTAAGGGTGTTAATGATTTCTTTATAGTAAGCTAAAAGACTAATTAAGGTTAAATATTTTTAAATGCAGACTTTCAAATTTAATGAGATTCATTTATAATTTTTAGGTACTGCTTCTCCAACTCATTATACTATTGTGTACAGCGACATGATAGAAGAGGCTTTATAAAAAGAAAATGCACCTCAATTTAAGGAATTCAAGAGAGATCTTTAGATTCTTGCTTATAAACTTTGTTTCTTGTATTATAACTGGACAGGTGCAATCAAGACCCCCTCAGCAGTGAGATATGCCCATACATTATCAAATTTTGTTGGAGATAGATATAATCCAAGAAAGGGTGAAGATACTTTAATCTAAGCTCACCCTAAATATGATAAGTTCAGATCCCTATATTTTATTTGATTCAATAAATATTACTATTATTATAAGATTAATTTTATTGTCAATTATTATTATTATTATTGTTAAGTATCTTATATGTTGTCCATCAATTTTACTATTTTTTTATTAATTATTTCCGCAAAATAAATAATTCTATTATAGTTTTAAATAATTATTTATTTATTTTTACAAATTATTTAATCTTTTAGATAGATTTTTATTTAAATTTTGAAATTAAATATTCTTTGTGTTGGGTAGGAAAATATCTTTTTTTAAACAGCAAAAATAAACGATTAAAAATTTATCTTTATTTAAGATTAATTTATTCAAATTTCAATTTTAAATATTAGGTTAGGTTTTTTAATTAAATCTTGAGAATTTCCCAAAAAGACAAGATATTTAGCAGATAAAAGCGCCTAGTTAAGAGATATTTGTAAATTAAGTCGGATAGAAGTGCAAATAAAATTTATGATTATAAAATTTAAACTGAAAAAGAGACACACAGTGAGGTAGACAGACAGCCACATTGGACGATAATTAATAAAAGGTAATAAAAAGGAGTTTTTTTAGATTTGAAAAGGGATTGACATAAGTATAAACAAATAAAATTTATATAGTTATATAATATATAATCTACAAAATTGATATAATTATTTTAGTGGAAATATTATTATTGTTATTATTATCAATAATTAATAATATAAGTCAATATTTATTAAAACTAAGTAGGTAGGTAGGAAGGCAGGCAAATTGTTATTTCTTAGGAAGAATTTATTCAGATTAGATCTCTCTCCTTAACAAACTTTAAAAGCTCTTTATTGTTTATTATAAAATATTCTCTTTCATATAAATATAAGACACAATAACATGAGTATTTTATTTATCTCTAATTCCAATTCTGAAGTTGGAGCAATAATAAAGTTCGATTTTTAATAGGCATAGTTAATGACACTACGCAATAATTTATAAGGAATATATTTATCAAATGATTAAATTCTAAAAATGGTTTATTGAAGTTGTTGTTTAATATTTATTTTATTTTAATCATAAGCAGAAACAATTTTTGTATCTCCAAATAACTTTATTAGATATATTTGTAGTAACTTCAATGTCTTTACACTTATCTCTTAATCTCCAAACCTAGATTTTAAATAATATATTATATCATTAATAAATTGCTAATTATTATTTCATGAGAAAAAGGTTAATTTAAAAGAATAAAAAGGGATTGAACAATATCTTTGTATCTATCTATCTATAATTTGAAGTATCTGAAATTTCCAAAATCAAAGAAGGTATTTATTTATCTTTCTATTGAAATTAAAGTATTTTGCTATTCTATCAAATCTCCCTTTAATATCTAATAAACTTGCTAGCTTGATTGCATTCCAATATCAATTTTATTCCTCAAATAGTTACCTTTTTTTTAATTATGGGGCTATCTCTATTAGTGAATTTATGATCAAAGTATTATTCAATGACTTCTTCCTCCATCCACACTACCTATTTCAGTTATTCTACTATCATTTTGAAGTACTACTCAGCTAATTTTGTAAAGTAAACAAAATAAATAAAAAGATTTGACTTACTTTCAATATAATTTTAACATCATCAAAAGAATGAAAAAATAATTACCTAATAAATCCCAATAGAAGTATTTTCCGACTGCTGATTCTTCATAACTTTTAATATAATTAGCTTGAACGGGATCAAAGAGCTTCTCAATACTGTATTTATTAGAAATAGGAGCAATAGCATTATTATCACACTCTGGTTTGGAGTATAATTGAAGCATCAATAATGATGAAAGGATACAAATAATAATGGCACTAATGACTATTATATAGCTTGGCTTTATTACTTAGGGTTTTTATACTTCCTACTTTCTCAACTAAACTTCTGGGATTGGTTTAGAATAATCGAGTCTTTATTAAACAGAGTCCAATGAATCATAATAACGGGCTCTAAAATTAAATCTAGGCTCACTATCTATAGAAGTAGAACCAGAATCTTAAGTCGATTGACTTATCATGCTCATTTTAACACCACTATTCCTCACTTTTAATAGCTTCAATAAGAATTGTAATATCTTTTAATTATTTATTTAGCTATCTTGCTTGCTTTTGCTGTTAAATGAATGATTGATTTAAATAGAAATTATGTATTTTCTTATTAGTTTTGTTGAAATAATTAATTAATTTTTATAATCTTTTTTATTTATTAATTATTTTTTGCTTTCTAATACTTTTTACACTCAATGCATCATAAATGATTAACTCTGATATTATATTATACTTTCTTAAATTATTTGTAAGGTATATTAAAGAAAATCAAAATAATTCATCGTCTTCTTCGTTATCAATAAATAATATATAATTTTTACTTTTTTTAAATTTCACTAACTATTTTCACAATTAAGGCAAAGCTGGTAATGCATCTATCAATAAGAGACCTATTTTTATATGTTAATACTAATAACAAATACTTAAGTAATCCTCCTTTTTTTAACTTTGTTTGTTACTCCCTACGCTCATTCTCTATCTAACCCTTTAATAATTTGATCTAAACATTATAAAATTATTGTTATCACTAATTTGCATAAGCTGGTTTTATAATAAAAGTATCTAAAACTCATTCATTAATAGCAAGCTCTATTATCCACTCAAAATAATTATCATTTTCTATTTAATAAAAATCGAAACTATTCCCTTTAATTAATTTTATTTTTACATAAACACAATCCTTTACCAGTAAATTTTTTCTTCATAATAAGCATAAAAGTTTATTTTAGAGTATAAATATGATTATTTTAGCTTTTTCCACGATCTTAAATACTATTTTTGTTACATTTTATATTTCTTGATTTAAAAATAGTAGAAAAAACAAAAATCATTTAAAAAATCTATAAAAAATTCTAGTTATCTGTCTATTTATCTTTCTATCACTATAGAAAAGAGCTAAAAATTAATAGCAAGTATTAATATAGATATTTTCCTTAGATTATTTATCTAGAAAAGATTAATAAATTTTCTCCTCTAACTTATATTTAGAATTTAATAATACCACTTAATAATATTCTAATAAGAAATTATTATTCCCTATAAAATTTGTCGATTTCTATTTTTTTATAGAAATCTTAATCAGAATGTATTAAATATAATGATCATTCTACTACAAAATAAAATATTAATTTCATCAAATTGTCAATTTTTGATGATGTATTTACATATTTACATATGTATGTATATCAATAAAATAATAAAATAGTCTAATTATTATCATTTAGTATTATATTAATTCTGCCCCAAAAAATACTATTCTAAAACAAAAATTAAAAATTTTGTAATTTATCTATTATTCTAATACTTTATTATAATAAAGTTATTTCATTTTATTAATAATCCTTATTATTTGTATTTGTTTGAATAATTGTAACAATAAAGTTTTTGAAATATGATTAAATTTATATAAAATAAATTGCTTTATTAAGCTTTTCTTTTTCCTTATTAATTAATTTTTATAAGATTATTTATTAAATATGGTAATATCTAATTATCTTAATACATAGATTTTAAAATATAATAAATAGATTTAAAAAATAAATATTAAATTTTGGGTAATTAAGTTATGAACTTAAATTATAGAAATATAATATTTTTTTTAATTTC
>JH651265.1:561273-627025 GCA_000260095.1 Tetrahymena borealis | reverse complement strand
ACCCCACCCCCACCCCCAACCCCAACCCCAACCCCAACCCCAACCCCAACCCCAACCCCAACCCCAACCCCAACCCCAACCCCAATTTAGTTTTGATTTAATTTTTATATATAAAAAGATCTCAATTTTAAAATGCACAAAGAAATTAATATATTAATACATATCAAACAAGTATTCTAAAGAAAATTTATTATAGTTATAATTATCTTCTTTTGGAGATTTCACTGTGAATATTTCATTTAATCCACTATCAAAAATTTTTAATCGTTTTAAATTTTAGTAATAAAAAAATCATTATTACATAAAAATCAGTAAGAGATAGAATGAAATAAATCATAAAAAATACAATAGATAGAATAGAGAAAGGGTAAATAAATAAAATCTCTTTGATAAGAAACATAAATAGGATAATTTAAAAAAAAAAAATTTTTCTCATTCTTCTTTCATTTTACTTAACCCTTATTATCAATACATATTCACTTTTTCATAAAATAATTTTCAAATAAAAATTGAATCCTCTTATGAGATATACAAATAAATACATGTATACATACCTTCATGTATCTTTTCATACAATATATTAGCATTCTAATTTTTATAATGTTTTTATTAATAATTACAACTAACCAATTGCCAGATATTTCCCATCTGCAGAAAAAGCAACAGACATTACTGGATCATTATAATCTCCGATTGTATTCATTAGTTCAAACCCTTTCTCAGAGTTCCATATCTTGCAAGTTTTATCCTATGAACAAGTTACCAAATATTTCCCGTCTACAGAAAAAGCAACAGATGTTACTCGATCAGTATGACCTTCGATTGTTTTGATTAGTTCAAATCCTTTTTCTGTACTCCATATCTTGCAAGTGTTATCTTCTGAACCTGTTACAAGATACTTGCCATCCTCAGAAAAAGCTACTGAAATTATTGAATCTGTATGGCCTTCTATTGTATTAATTAATTAAAACTCTTTTTCTGTATTCCATACCTTGCAAGTCTTATCTGATGAACCAGTTACCAGATACTTGCTATCTGTAGAAAAAGTAACTGCCATTACTCTATCAGTATGACCTTAGATAGTTGAAATCAGTTCAAATTCTTTCTCTATATTCCATATCTTACAAGTTTTATCTTCTGAGCCTGTTGCCAGATATTTACCATTAGAAGAAAAAGTAAATGACATTACTGGATCAGTATGACCTTCAATTTTATTTACAAATTAAAACTCTTTCTCTGCATTCCATATCTTGCAAGTCTTATCTGATGAAAGTGTTATCATATACCTACTATCCGCAGAAAATGCAACTGAAATTACTTAATCAGTATGACCTTCGATAGTATTCATTAATTCGAACCCTTTCTCTTAATTCCATATCTTAAAAGTCTTATCTTCAGAACCTGTTACCAGATACTTGCCATCTGTAGAAAAAGCAACTGATCTTACATACCCAGTATGTCCTTCGATAGGATGTATTGGTTCGAACCCTTTTTATATATTCCATACCTTAAAAGTCTTATCAAAAGAACCTGTTACGAGATACTTACCATCTACAGAAATGCCAACTGACATTATATGCCCAGTGTGACCTTCAACTGTATTCATCAGCTTGAACCCTTTCTGTACATTCCATATCTTGCAAGTCCTATCATCAGAACCAGTTACCAGATACTTACTATCTGCAGAAAAAGCAACTTATCTTACCCATTCTGTATGGCCTTCGATTGTATTCATCAGTTCAAACCCTCTCTCTACATTCCATATCTTGCTAGTATTATCTTATGAACCTGTTACCAGATACTTACCATCAGCAGAAAAAGCAACTGATCTTACCCAGCCAGTATGACCTTCGATTGTATTTATCAATTAAAATCCTTTCTCAGTATTCCATATTTTGCAAGTATTATCTGATGAACCTGTTACTAGAAGGTTACCATTTACTGAAAAAGAAACTGACACTACTTAGCCTTCATGGCCTACTATTGTATTCATCAGTTCAAACCCTTTCTCGGCATTCCATATCTTGCTAGTATTATCTGATGAACCTGTTACCAGATACTTACAATCAGCAGAAAAAGCAACTGACCTAACCCAGCCTTCATGGCCTTCAATTGTTTTCAACAGTTAGAACCCTCTCTCTACGTTCCATATCTTGCAAGTCTAATCGGATGATCCTGTTGCCAGATATTTACCATCTAAAGAAAAAGCAACTGACAGTACTTAACCAGTATGGTCTTTAATTGTATTTATCAATTCAAACCCTTTCTCTATATTCCATATTTTACAAGTCTTATCTTCAGAACCGGTTACAAGATACTTTCCATCTGGAGAAAAGATAATTGAAATTACATATCCACTATGGCCTTCAATTGCATTCATCAGTTCGAACCCTTTCTCCTAATTCCATATCTTGCAAGTCTTATCTAATGAACCTGTTACCAAATACTTTCCATCTTCAGAAAAAGAAGCTGATATTACTTGCCCAGTATGTCCTTCGATTGTATTCATTAGCTCGAATCCTTTCAATACATCCCATATCTTACAAGTCTTATCTTCTGAACCTGTTACCAGATACTTTCCATCGGTAGAAAAAGCAACAGACATTACTGGATCAGTATGGCCTTCAATCGCTTTCATCAATTCGAATCCTTTCTCAGCGTTCCATACCTTGCAAGTATAATCTTCAGAACCTGTTACCAGATATTTGCCATCAGGAGAAAAAGAAGCTGAAATTACTTGTCCTGCATGTCCTTAAACTGTATTAATCATTTTAAAATGCTCACTTATTTGATAAATAATCATCTGATTTTCAATTTAAGTGATTATTAATTCAGAATTTTTAGATAGCATTGGCTTTTATCCTTTTATTTCTATTTCTTGAAATCCTTTTTCAAAGTTACCATAATAATTTTTTGAATTAATCAATTATATTAAACAAAGGTTATTTTAACAGTCTACATTTTAAATCTCACTGTTAAATCTTTTCATTTTTATTATATTAAAATCATTACAATCTACCAAGAATAAGGCTTAGCCTCCATAAATAACTACCTAGTTTCCAAATAATAGAATTTACTTTAAAGGAATGCTTGTAATTTTTTTAGATTTTTCAGCAGTCAAATACTTTTTATTTTAATTTAATTTAAATCTATTAAGATAACCTTAATTATTGATTGATAATATAGTGTCTGATTTGATAAAAATAATTTAGGTAAAGCTATAAATGTTATCTGTGTCAAATGCTTTAGGATATGAATTAAAAGTTGCATTAATTGTGTTAGAGGTCTCAATGCTTTAGGGGTGAATCCTCTTTAATAAAGCATCACTTAAATTACATCTTTCAAAAATAATATTCTTATTATATTTGCTAGAAATATATACCTTAGAGAGTGAACATTAGGTCAAAGTAAGGCGGCCAAACGAAAATTTATTAACAAATAATACTGAAAGTAAATTCGAAGATCCCTTATCGATTGGGCTTATTTCATCAGTGTATTAAATGTGAGATGATCTTATGTATTGAATATATCTATTATTCTCTTCAATCTTCTCACAATTATAATTCTTTGTATAGTCAAAATTCCCACTTTTTCTTTCTAAATCGATAAGTTTGTAGAGTTTTAAAAGAATTTATTACTCTGATTTATTGTAGCCTGGACTCATAATCATCACATGGTTAATATTAAACTATTTCAGATCTTCCATAGATACCTTATAAATATTTTCTTAATGAATGTCAAAGTCAAATTTCATAGCTCTAGCTACAAAATATTCAAAGAAAGATTTGTGCTTAAATTTTATAATCTGACTACCATTATCTCCCGAAATATATACAGAGCTATCTTTTTATTATTGCAACTACATTTCATTTATTTTATTTACCTTAGTGATTATATTCGAATTAATATAGTTTTGGATTCTAATTATTAGTTGTTCTTGATCTTTCTTAGATATTTGCATTAACTACTATTTGGTTTTAAACTAAATTTGATCTTTTTGTAATTGCAAAAAATTTGATTCGGATCCTTTATTAACCAACATTTACATAGCTACAGCTTAAAAGTACTCAAAATATACCGTAGAAATTTGTTTTACCAACTCTTTATTTGATAAATCTAATTTAGTTTACTCTAAGAAACTAAGAGCTTCTCTTGTAAACTATTCTTGGAAAAATGCTTCATAGATTTAAATTTAATCTTCGATACTATAAATTGCTTCTCTTAGCCCATTATCTTTTAGGCTGACCACCATCCTAGTGAATAAGTATAGATTGATTGGAAGGAATAGCAGGTTTTCAAGTTAGTGGTTGCTTAAGCATTCTTTCATCATTAATAGATATTTTTCGTATTTGTTTTGATCTATTTCTCCTTATTCATACCTTCTGTATTGTCTTTAGAAAAACTTTTGGCAGTATTAATCAACATCTTCTCTCTAAAACTATTTCAATTGTAGTAAACAATAGGAAAGTTCATCTCTTTTTCCATGATCATCGTCTTTACTAAAGTATGCCTATGCATCACTAATAGTGAGATTTTCTTATCTAGAAGTAACTATGATTAAAGTATTCTTCCACTCTGATATCTTCAATTTTGTGTAAACTTTAAATTATTCACCAGTGTATTCATCATAGCCATCAAGAAGGATGAGCTTATAAACTGAAGATTCCTTTAGTCTTTCAATTATATCCCCGCTTTCATTTTATCTAAGGAGATAATCTTCCAATGAAGGTTACCTTTGGTCTAAGTCACTACAATTGATAAGTAATGGAACTATATTTTTAAAGTTTCCATATTTATTGTTCATTGTATTCTTTTCTTATAATATTAGAGTTTCTAATCTTTCTAAGAGCATAGATTTTCCTGTTCCTCCATCAGCCAGTAATCCCAAAATTTAGAATTAATTGGAATTTTGAGCTTTGTCCTCCACATTAAGGTTTGGTAAAATAAAAGTTTTAATAATATTTTCTATAGCTTTTAGTTATCCTTGTTCTAAATTTTAATCTTTTTAATTACTTTTTTAATTTTTAAAACTCTCATTTCCAGCTAGATAAGAGAGATTTTAATCAACATACAGGTCTAGTGCCTGTTATAAAGCTTTGTTTTAGAATTCTTAGTCTTTAACTAGCATCTTCCTTGATTTTAGTTACCAATTTTCAATTAGATCTAATTTCTCAGTTGATTCACTGATATTTGTTTCTTTTAAAATTTTTTTTTTGAGCATTATCAACTTAGCTACTGTCGCTACCTCCTCTAAGTAGAGTACCTAACGATTGATCGCACTAAATAAAATCTGATGATTGAGATATTAGCTTTAGAAGTACCTTTTAAAGTCTTGAAATATCCTCTGATTTTATCAAATTTATGATATTTTATTTAAATATTTAAGGAATTTATAATTCTTATTCCTTCCTATTGATAATGAATTTAATATTTCTACCTCCATTTGTGGAAATAATCTACTTCTTAATATTAGAAATGAAATCATTTTATAAATAAAGAAGTTATTGCAATCTAATTTTTACAGAATCAACTTTTACTTCTTATAATTTTAAATCTGATACCTTCTATGAATCTAGCATTAGTTTGCCATTTTATGCTGTCCTTTTCATATTATTTTTCATCTTGTTTTCATTTTCTATTAATGATAAAGCTGCATTTTTATACTTTTATTGGTCTAATCCTTGAGATTATTAGTTTATCCTAAAGCAGTTTGGAGATAGGCTATTTTTTTAAATATTAAGGAGGGCATTAAGATTCTTTTGGCTGAGATTATTATCAAGCATTCCCCATTTACATGAATTTATTTTAGAATTTTCATTAATTTTTGAGAAATGAATGCAGTAACTTTAACTTTGGGAAACTTTAAGTATCCTAGGTTGAATCTGTTTGTCTTTTTGTTCAAAACAAGTCTGCCTCAAATTGCCTATCTTACCAGAAATATCTCTATTTAGATGCTTTGTGAATTTGGTCATATTCTTTTTTTCCAAAGATTACATTTAGTTTTACTTTCTTTTATTTTCTCTAGCTTTTTAAGATAACTTTGTTGATATACAACTTATGAATTAAAATTAATGATAAAAGCTTAGGAATTCTATCAGACAATTTAAGGTTCTTTATTGCATTATTATTAATAAAAAACGTCCTTTTATTGTAATATTTAAAGATAGATTTCAGTTTTAAGAGAATATAAAGTAATTTTAAATATTTAACAAATGTAACCAACCCAACTAATCACGTTTATTAAAAACGAAAGGCAAATTTTATTTAATATATGAAATCTAATTAATAAGTTTTTATATTAGGTTGGAACTAATCAACATGACCTTTCAGGAAAGAGATTGAAAGGTAAAAAAATAATTTTTGGTTATGCATGTGGTATAGGATCTGGATTAAGAAATTGCTTAAATTAAATCTTAATTTAGGGTAATATGTTTTTTTTTGTTGATTTTCTTCCTCTTTTCTTACCAACTATTCTCTCTATTTAGTTAATTTTTATTTAACTCTCCAAATATAAAAGAGAAAGTACAATAAGGGATTCAGGTGCTTATGGAATAGGTTCTGGATTAGCAAATTGCGCTTTACTTACTACATTAATTCTTGATTTTTAGTATTTTATTTTTGATTTTCTTCCAATTTTTATAAGAAATTTATTCTCATTAATTAATTAGTGGATAAGGTGAACTTGATTTAGGTTCTGAATTAGTAAATTGCTCATAACTTACTACATTAATTCTTGATTTATAGTAGCATTATTATTTATTTTCGATATCCTCTGCTTTTCATAACAAAATTTATTCCCTCTATTTTCTTATTTTTTACTTAACTTTTTAAAAATAACATTGGGGAAGAAGGCGCTTGTGGCTTAGGATCTGGATTATAATGTTGCTCTTTACTTACTACAATAGCTCTTGATTTACAGTAACATTATATTTATTGACTTTCCTCTACTTTTTATAACAAATTTATTCTCTCAATTTAATATTCTTCACTTAACCTACAATAAACTACTAAAGGAGAAATAGGATTGAAGATGGAGGTATTTATGGTTTAGCCTCTAGATTAGCAAATTACTCAAAGCTATCTACATTAAGTCTTCAATTATAGTATGCTTTATGTTATTTTTCATTTTCCATGACTTTTCAAAACAGATTTTACTTTCTATTAAGTTATTTATTTATAAATTTTGTTATAAAAAAAGGGATAATTCTATTTAAGATGAAGGTGCTAGTGTTTTAGGATCTGCAATAGGAAATTGCTCATTACTTACTACATTAACTTATCTATGAGAGTAAGATTATTTATTTTATATCTTTTCCACTTATAATAATATATTCATACTCTCTATTTTTTAATTTTTTATTTTTACTAAATCTAAAAGATCTAACAAAATTGGGGATTAAGGTGCATGTATGTGATTTAGGATCTGGATTAGCAAAAGCCTCGTTATTGACTAAATTAAATCTTGGTTTATAGTAGCAATATATTATATTTGAATTTCTTAACTTTTTATAGCTAGTTTATTCTATTTATTTTGTTATTCTTTATTTAATTCTTTAAATTTTAAAAATATAAAAGTAAAAATTGTATCGATGATTAAGGTACCTATGATTTAGTAACTGGATTGGATAGTTGCTCGAAGTTTAGGATATTAATTCTTCTATTAAAGTAAAGTCATCTGCTTGCTATCTTATTTTTTTCACTTATCTATTCAAATTTAAAATTAAAGTTTCAGTTTAATTATTTTTATGAGAAAATTAATATTTATTTTAAATAAATGAATATGGTAGTTCTAAAAATAAATCCACTCTTTAATTAAGACTCATTAAAAAAAAGATATTATTGAATATACTGTTGTAATGGTATATTTAAATTTATTTTATAATAAAAAATAATCATTTTAATTATTGTTAATAGATGCTGAATATTCAAGAATAAAAGAAATAAACAAAAAAACAAACAAACATGCATACATACATACATACTTACATACATACTGTAGGTATATATTAACATACATAGAATATAGATTATTGATTTTAAAACATTATATAGTAAGTATATTTATAATAAATGTTATTTAAAATCACAGCTCTTATGAAGAAATTAACCTTTTATTACATTCTTTTAGCACTGTTAAATTTATTAATATGCTAATAATAAGGAGTGTTTATTACTGAGGATTTAGATTTGATTTTGAAATGAATCTAACAAATTTAAATACACATATTTTATTTTTTTGATTTTTACTTGCTAGTTATTCATTAAAATTTCTTTTTTAAAAGATCTATTTATGTTTGAAGATTTTTTTTTTTTCATAACTAAAATAACGATGGAAAGGATTTTCAAAAATGAAATTAATTCAATAGAATTTCATACTGAATCATAATAACTTGAGGGGTTATTATTTCTTATTAAAAACCTATTTAGAATGGATGGATAATTGGTTTTATTACTTTTTCAACAAGAGGGATTTAGAAAAGAAACTATTGAAATATTGTCTATTAATTAATATTCAAGGATACTAGATATGATAGGGGATCGATTAATAAAAGAATTAAGTTGAGTGAAGAAAAACTTTAATTGGTTTTTCACCCAAAACAATAAATCTCCACAATTTACAATATATGTATACTAAACTGATGAGTTTTTGTTTAGTTTTAATCCAAAATTAATTAAAGTTTTATGAATAACTAAAGGCATAAAGATCATATAAATGAAAGAATTTGAATTAAAGATTGTTTAAAGAATATTGTATTTTGTTTCTTTATTTATTACTAATATGTAAGAAGTAAGAGTAGTAAGTAATATACACCAATTTATTTCTTAAAAGTTTTAATATCCTTATGAATAATAACTAGTTTAAATCAACAGCCATTGACTCTCTTGTGGAAAGCATCACATAAATCGCAAACACAAGATTTACAGTTGGGACCACTGTTCATAAGACTGGAGACACACTTGTAATCAACCCAAGGATTCAAACCATCTTCAGCGATAGCAGCAGGACAAGCAGTGAAGATCTTGACGGCATTCCATCCACACTTACCACATGAGACGACGTAACCTTCTAAGTCATTTTCGGCTTGCTTGGCTTGTTCTCTTTGGTAGACATAGAGACCAGTACCAGTGAGCAATAATAAGATGGCAGATACGATAAGGAGTTGAGTTCTCATTTTTATTTACTTGATTAAAAAGATTTATTTTTATATTTATTTGATTTTTTAATTTATTTTTTATTTTGAGATACCCAAAACAGATTATTTAAGCTGAGAAAGTGATGATTCAGAATGAATAATTAAAGCGGAGTAAATAAGATTTATCAAATTACAAACTCTCGCTTACAGGAGATTAAAATAATTGAGTCTAGAACAGTGTAAAATAGGATTAAAACTTCAAATGCAAATAAAAATTAGTGGATTCTAAGCTAGTAAAGAAAAATTTACTTTTGCTGTAAGCTTATTCATTCAATTTTATAGCATTTCAATAAATAGTGTTTCTATTATTTAACACCAAATAATTTAAACAATTTGAATTTTATTAGCTTTGTCTATGAGGCAATTTTAATCTAAAAATCTTATGAGGTAGCTGATATCCACTTAATTTTGACAGATGCAATTTTAGATTTGATTAATATCAAAAAGATATAATCTGATTTGCGAAAAACAATAACAAAGGAATCATCAATTATCTAAATGTTTATTGTGTGAATTTTGTCATTATTATTAATGTAACTCAACTTGATTTTGATAAAATATATATAAGTAACTTAAATTGAAATAGCTTAATAAAAAAATAATTTATCTCATATCTATACAAATAATACTCATTGTTAACACTTCAATATAACTAATGTAATTGCAAACAACAACAGAATATGATGATTTCAACAAATTCTTTTTATGAAAAGTTATACTTTTATATCAATATAGCAGTCTAAGTTTTTCAATTTTATTATTGATTGAATGATCAATTCTAAAGTAATCATACAGTTTGTGTGTGTTGGGTGTGAATTTCAGTAACTAAATGATTGAAAAGAAAGATGAAATCATTAAATAAAAGTAAACAAATCCCTTGTTTAACAGAATTAATTATTAATTTACTAATCACTGCAACCTATATATAACATGAGTATTGAGAGGATAAATAAAAATAGCTTATTAATTTTTGTAGAAAAAATAGATTAAGTTAATATTATTTAAATTACAATTATTATTATTTTTTTAAACTCAATTAATAAGTAATCTATTCAATAATTATAAACTTTAATACTCTCTATTTCTATACTATTAAATATATTATTCAAATCAAGATAAATCTTTAAATATTAATTCTTATTAATGTCATATTCCTATTTAGGCCAAACTCTTTAGGTTTAAGAGTAAATGTAATCTAATAAAAAGTAATGAGCGGATTTGATAATTATTTAATTAATTAGTAAGAATAGGTGGAATGAAAGAAGATTTTGATAATAAAAAAGTATATTAATTAAGAATGAGTGTTATTTTTAGAATAAATCAGATACGCGTGTAATCAAACATCAGATAAAATTATAGTGCTATTATATTACCATATTTATTTGATCAAATTTATTACAATCAATCTTTGGCTGCTATTCATCCACTAAAAGACTTACCTTTTAATGTCTAAATTAATTGTTTTTTAATTTCACAATCTTGTTAAATTGCCTTCTTTAACCATAAATTAATTCCTTTTTCATTAATCATGTTACTTTTATTATTTTTTAAAAATCTTAATTTACACATAAAATTTTTAAGAGGATCAATCAATCAAACTTCATACACTTACTACCATTTATTTATGAGTTATTTTCCCTTCTATTTATATAATTTGTTGTTTTAATTCAACTTCACTTACTTACCTTTGATAATATATAAACAAGTCACTTGATTGAGATATAAACAACTTAAAAAAACAAATAAAATTTTCTTTTATATAAAAATATTCTATTCTAAAATAAATTAATAAATAAATAAATTCTATAAATATATTGTAAAATATAATATCCCCTTTATTTTTATTTATTTTATTAAGAATTAATTAATAACAACAAAAAAGATGATTGGGAGGATTATATTTGAAATTAAAAATACTAAAAAGTTCGATAATTAATAGACAATAATTAGAAATATGTTATTTAAAGAGTTAATTTAAACTATTGCATAATATAAAATATACTTTATTTTAAGCTAAACATTTTAAAAATACAAAAAATCTATCTTAAATTTAATTTAGTAATGATTCCATTTAGATTATTAGATTTTTGGTTGATTGGTATCTTACTTGAAACTCTAAATAATTATAAATATAATTTCATGATTATAATATTATATCAATTAAATTTGAAAAATGAATAAACTTTACTGAAAGGAATAATTTAATAATTGATTTCATTAAAAATTTAAAATTGTAAAATATCTATCTATTAATATGTAAGCAGTTTAATTAATTGTTTGATATTATTACTAAAAAATTGTATGATTTTATGCATAAATTACTTGACTTACTGAATAAAAGAGTTGATACAAAAATATTCTGCTAATTATTAGTGAGAATGCTAATCAAAAATAGCTCGACATAAATTAAATTGAAGAAAATATTTAATTCCTTAAGTTCATTGATGTATCATTGGGTTTACTCTCAATTTAATATAAGATAAATTTATTAATCTTTGTGAATTACTCCATATTTTTATTTAGCTTGAATTTGAATTAGACAATTAATAAGTATTACTCTATTATTTTTATCTAAATATCCTATTTAATAATTACTCATTTTACCTTTACTTTACTTTTGACAAATATACTCTCCTAAATTACAAATACATAATTTGAATTTCAACTAACATTAAAAAATTACTTTTACTTTATTTTGTGTAATTTTATACATTTTTTAAAACTTGCAAAAAGATCCATTCAATTTATTATTTGTATTTAATACATTCATTATTGATATTATTCTCCTTCCTTTTTGATTCTTTGTAACATTTATTCATTTATTGATCAGGTTTATTTTTATATGTTACTTAATACCTTTGTAATAATATTTATAAGATATTTACTTAAATAGTATAAAACATACTATTTCGTCTAATTATTTTAATAAATAAATTTTCTATTTGTTAACAAAATGTGCAGTATTTGTTGCATTCTCTTTTAATACAAATTTAAGTAATATATATACTAACCTATAATTGGTGAGTATTGCAATAGTATTTGGCCATGTTTTATTTATTAAAATAATAGAACATTTATTTTGTAATTTAGCTAAATAATATCTATGTTTTCTATAAAACTTATTTTCACTTATCTTTTTTGGCTTCCATATTTATTGTCTGATTGATTCGCTAAATTTATTCTTTTTAATGAAAATAGAATTCATAAATTTAAAGATAAAATCCAACTGTTTCAGTTTTTTCTAAAAAATATCTGAATTTACAGATTTACTTTTTTACATGAATCTACTTATTAAAGTAAAAATCTTTTCTTTAAAATATTTCAATATTTTGTGATTAATTAGATTTATGTTATTTTAAAATAGATTATTTAATATAAATTTAATTATTTTCTTATACTCCATAGCTTTTAATTTGCTCATTTAATTTTTGTAGTGGTTCTAATTAATTTTCTAACTAAAAAACACTCTAAATATTAGATAGATTAATATAATTTAGTAAATCTCTCTATTAATTTACTAATAAAATTTCATTAAAATAGCAATTAATAAAATCAATAGAATTATAATTAATAATTGATAATACTGAAAAAATATTAATAAAACAAATAGGTACTTAATTAACAAATGAAGAGAAGAATAATTGTGAAGAAAACTTAAGCTATTGATTGTCCTGCTTCAGTAGACACTCAAATTTAATCTAATTTATAGATGAAAAGTAGTGAAAATAATTTAATAGATTCTTAAAATGCTTGTGTTAAAACCATACTTTAGAAATAAGATTAGGATAGCTTCGAATTTATCTCAAAAGAAAATTTTTAAGAATAAAATCTAAAATAAAATGAAAATAAATCAAAATAATAATAATTCCCTTAAGAAGAAAATAAAATAGATATAAAAATTCTTTCTTAAAAAGAATAACAGTAATAGATAAAGAGTAAAATGGATAGCCAATAATCATTTACAAGCTAAAGTAAAATTGAAAAGGTTTGCAAGGAGAAGGAACAGAAAAAAGAGAAAAAATCATCCGAAATAAATACCTAATTTTTACATGCTTAGAATAAAGAATAACTTAAAAATGAATACTTTAACAATATCAAAAGTTTCTACCGAGAAGGACAATTTAAAGGTTAACATTCAATTCAGTTTGAAAATTAAATAAAGAAGGACTTGGAAACAGAAAGAAACTAATAAGATTGTTTGAATAAATTGTAAAATAATAAATAAAAACAATTAAATTAAGTTAATCAGGTGATGAGCCATCTAAAATCTTTAAATATCTAAGTGCAGCCATTTAATTTTAAAGATAAGCCAAACGAGAAGTAATATCATTAAGTTTAGAATAATCAAGAGGCAAAAAATAATATAGATAATTCTTTCTCTAGCATACTTTGCTAATAATAGAATATGAATGTCGCAGATTACTCTCTAAACAAGTCATTTCAATAAATTAATGAGCTATAAAATAAATAAAATCTTTCTTTTATTGATGAATCTACTAAAAAAATACATAAAAGCAGAGACTTTTGTAAATCCTAAGTGAATTCAATTAAGGAATAAATAACCTAAAAAAATAAAAACCTTCATCATTTTTCTTATGCTGAAGAAGAAGAACATTAAAAGAATATTTAAAAGAAAGATAATTTAATTAAGCCTTTAATAGATTAATAATAATAGTTAAGAGATGTTAATTAATTACCTAATGAAACTTTATGTTAATAAGCTCATGATTAAATTAATAAATCTATAGTTATAGTTAATGATAACATAAATTCATTTGAGTAAATTAGCCAAAATTCACTAGTCAATCCTTTTTAACTGTAAGTAAATCCTTCAGTTCCTAGTTAACCGATAAGTATTATAGAAGGAGTATGTAAAGAGAGTTAAAAATAGAGTGCTAGCAATTTAGATAGATTGATGGATAAGCTAATCTAATTAAATGATTAGAAAAATGATTTAAGCTAAATAGCTTCCGAATTATAAGGGAATTCTTAGCAAACTAATCAATTTAACAATAATGTTAATATTGTTGATTTAGAAAATACTTAACACTAGAGAAATATATAGGATTAATTTTAATTAAATCACATTTAACAAAATTAAATTATTCAATAAGTTAGACAATTAGTTTAAGGGACAAAAGATGAAATCGAATTAAATGCTGAAAATAAACAAGTAGAAGTAATCTAATTATTAAGTTCAAAGAGTATTGAGTTAATAGAAGAGGAGAAAATTGAAGAGAAGAAGATTTAGTCTTCAGAACAAACTTAGTAACTATCATTATTAGAAAAAAGAGCAGCTATGGAATAGGACATAAAAAAGATTAATCATTTAGTAAAATCTTTAGGAAAGAAGAAATTAAGTTTATTAAAATAGAGAGATAGAAAGATTTTATAATTAAAGAATTATTTAATAAGATAAATAAATTCGATAGATTATATTTTAATTCATGAATAGATTTAATAAGAAAAGCAATTATTATTGCAAAAATAAGCTGAACAACAAAGACTCTAATAGGAGTAGTTTAAGCAGTAAATGGAATATTATTCAAAAATCATTACTTTCAAGAGGAAGTTCTTTTAAGATCAGCTACAAAAATGTGAATTCATTGTATTAAATGAACTAGATTTCGATTCTTTTGTACTAGAATAAAATAAAATTTAATCATCTCAACAAAAATAAGTATCAATGCAATCAGAAGAATCAGATAAATCTGAATCTTAAAAAGAAGAATTAGAATAATCCAATAAATCAGAAATTTTCAAATAAGAAAAAGAATAAACAGAGAATTCAGAAAATTAAAAAAAAGATATAAACTAAGAATTAATAGAAGAAGAAGAAAAAGAAATATCTAAATCAGATAATCAAGAATGTATTTAATCAGATTTGAATTCTAAACAAGATAACACAGAATTAATTTCTTATTAGCCTAGCTAGAATGATTAAATTTAAATTAATTAATAGGAAGAAAAAATGGATATAGAATAATAGTAGATTAATTAGTAAGATATGATTATTGAAGAAGAAAAAATCTCAGAAAATATAAATGAACTAGATAAAGTTAAAGATAATTAGAATTTATAAGTAACTAATAAGATAGTAAAAAATGAGGCTGATTAAAATATCAACAGCAGCTCTCCAGTTAGTACTTAATAATCTTCTACTTAATTAGATCCAATTATTTAATCTCCTCCATAAATTGATGCTTAAAATTAATAGTATGATAGTATTGTTCAAAATAATATTGAATTAGAATTATCCACATTGGTTTAAGCAGAAAAGAAAAATAACTAATAAATCAATCATTTGTCAGATTTTTCTTAAATTTTTTCACCTTAAATAGGATTAATAGAAGAAAATTTAAATGCACTAGAAAAGTCTGCTTAAATTACCAAAATAATAGAAGTAAATAATGAAAAATAATTATCTCCTGAATCCAATGATAAAAGTAAAAATTCGATAGAGTTTATAGTAGTGGATGATTTATTTGAACCTGAAAATAAATCATAATTACAATAGTAAAATATAAACATTAATGTGAAATGTAATAAGATAGAATAATTTATTTAACCTATAGAATTAGAAGAAATTAAAAATAAACCCTTAAGAACTTAACAAGCAATCATAGACGAGATATTTTATAATTGCAGTAATAATCTAAATAAAGCTGTTATCAATAAAC
Organism: Tetrahymena borealis; assembly: GCA_000260095.1. Taxonomy (NCBI): domain Eukaryota; phylum Ciliophora; class Oligohymenophorea; order Hymenostomatida; family Tetrahymenidae; genus Tetrahymena; species Tetrahymena borealis. The sequence goes on along the minus strand of JH651265.1, from coordinate 611,151 downwards.
CTTAGGAACAGATATTGCTAGAAAAGCCTATAATACAAGAAAAGAAACCAGAAAGGAAAAAAAGAATGAAAATGAAAGAGGCAAATATGCAGCTCATTATTGCATTTATAAGAATATGTAATTAAATAGGATATTCAGGTTATAATAGTTATTTCAGACTATAGCAAGATATTAATGGAGAATTTGAATAGCCATTACTACAGCAACAGTAACAACAATAACTACTATAATAACATTAAAATAATAATTTAACACTTTCTACCTAACCTAAGCAAAATAGTTTTCTTTCACATAAATAATAGAATTAAGAATTTTAATAAGAAATCCTTCAGAATACTTTTTAAAATTATCAAAATTATTTCAACTAAAAGATCAATTAATAGTAATAGTAATAATAATTTTCAAAGTAAATTGAGGCTTAATAATAATAAAAATAATAATAAACTTATGTAAATTAGCAATTAGAAAATATTTCATAAAAACTTGATTAATCTTTTTCTTAAGAAAAATCAATGAAAATAGTGAAACTAAAAAATTTCATTTTAAAGAAGAGCAGTGAATAGAATGTTTCTCAAAAAATTGAATTGTCTATTAATAATATCCCTAAAGTAAATTTAAACGAAAAATAATCAATTAAAATAGAAGAAGATTAACTAAATCAAAAATATTCCTCTAATTAAAATAATACAGGGAAATTCTTTCTTTAAAAGTTTAAAATCATTAAAAAATGAAACTTTTAATTGCTATCATAATACCAAATATAAGAAATATTTCTTATTTTTTTCTTTATTTGTTTGTGTTTGTTTGAATTTTTTTACTGACATCTTTAATATTAAGTAATCTTCATATTCTTGTTTGCTAATTAGATTACTTATTTTTTTAACCATTCTAAATTCATAAAATTTCTTTTAGCTTAATTAAAAAATATAAGAAATTCAATAAATTGTCTTTAATTAGTCAATCAATTAATTAATTAATTTATTTATTTACTATTAGAATTATGTTTATTATGATTATTGATTAGTCTTTTACAGAGTAATTAACATATAAATTTATAGAGTGAAAATTGATGGATTGATTTAATTGATTTTGATGGATGGATGGATGAATGAATGAATTAGGTAGGTATTGAAATACAAAAATATAATACATGGATGTAAATAGATAGAGAGATAGATAGGAAATATGAAATAATGACTGACTATTTATCATCATTTTTATTAACTAAATTAGATTATTTATTATTAGAGAATAAAGAGTTAAAAGAAAATCACAAGTCTTTTCTGATAGCAGAGAATTCAGGAATATCAGAATCAGCTAATCTCTTGAATCTAGCATCACCATTGGAGATCTTATCGATAGTATTTTCTATTTTTTGTAATATAAAATAATTATTAGCACTTTTTAAAACTAACATAAAATAGTCAAAGAATATTTAATAGATTAATTACTTATATCTTAAACTGTAATTTAGCCTTCATGATCGAGGACTCTCTTTCTCTTACCGGGGTTGATAACAACAATCTTGGGAGTGCCTTCAAACTTGAAGAAAGTAGCCCACTTTTATTCTTGAGTAGCATCAATCCACATGAATTTGTATTGTAAACTTCTTTCTTGCTTAAGACCGAAACGGCTGTGTAAAGTCTTCATGGTATCAGTCATTTCAGGATCAGGCTTTCCGTTGTTGAATAAAACAACACAAAGAATACCTTCTTGCTGTATATAAGAGAGAAATAAAAATTATTAGCATTTTAATAATAATTTAGTTATTATTTCATGAAATTTATAAACTCATTTGCTGCTATAGTATTTATTCTTATTTTCTTTAAATTCCTTTTGGTATTATCTAAATAAATAGAAGGTAAATAAAATCCTTACACCAAGACAGATATCTCTTGAAGACTTAATGTGCATTTCAGGAACTAATTCATTTAACCAAGACTTGGTAGCTGATTATTCTTGAGTACCCCCGGGGACGAAAGTTTCTATTAATAAGATAAATTTATTTAGAATTCTAGAATTTTTGATCAGATTTGTTTGATTAAAGGATATTTTCTTAAAAAATTGTATTTACATGAGTAAACGTTAAGGAAATCGAAGATGGGACTATACTTCATTTCACCAGTGTAAACTTTATTTTTCTTTTCACCAGTAATTGCAATTTGGATAGAAGGGAACTTCTTAACTTGATATCTTTTAACAATAGCATCTTCAGTGTGTCTAACAATACCGAAGAATTGCTTACCCTTTATTTTTATTTAAAATATTAATAAAATTTAATAAAATGAAAGTATTTATTTATTATTAATTAGTTCAAAATATTCAAAATAGATAGAAAATATATGATCGATCTGCCATTCATAACATTTTCCTATAAAAAAGGCATGGGAAATTCGAAATTGAAAGTACTTTAAATATTTGTAAATTTATCTATTGATTCCTTTAATTGCTAATAAAGTGTTTGTTTATTTATATAACCAGCCTTTTATGAATATTTGAAATTTAGGAAATTTAATTACTTCTAAAGCAATGGAGAGACCCTTATAGATAATAGGAGTTCCCTTTTTATCAGTGAAGAGGAGAACCTTAGGAACAGCGGGGTGATCCTTAAGGAAAGTATCAATATTAGCGGAGTTAACTTCAATAGAGTTATCGTGGAGATATCTAGAGGCCAACTTGAAAACATCGTTATAGGTCATAGTATCAGCAGGCATTTCAACATCAATAGAAGGAAGAGGAACTGGAGGATAAACTCTAACAGTGGGGAATTAAGTGATCTTTTCCTTTTCACAAATAGTAGGTTCTTCACCACAGTTAACAGCACCGATGTAGAAGAGACCCTTGTATTCAGTTGCAAAAGCGTCGAATTCAGTAGCTAATCTGGTAGAGTGACCATCTAATTGTTTATAAAAAGAATGAAAATTGAATATTTGGTTATAATTTTGAGTAAAGATTCTAATTATTAGAGATAGACTAATTTGGATTGCTAAATCTATCCACATTTATAGAAATTGTATCAGAATATGGATGCATATTATTACCATTCATTTTGTAGAAATGGATAATCTATACAGTTTTAGTGGTTTCTCTTGTCTTTTAGACTTGCTTGGTGAAGTTGATGGAGGAGACACGAGAGACGTAAGACCTATTGTGGTCATAAACACTCTTTGCCAATGAGGTGGTCATCAACATACCAACCAAAACTAAAGTTATTAATAAGCTTTTGTTCATGTATAATTCTTTAGTAAATATATATCCTTTTTTAATTACAAATTATTATTTAAATAATTTTTTTGTGAAATCTTCTAGCCTCACTCTCAATTTAAATAAAACTATTTATTGCATACATTCACATACATATTAACATACATACATACATACTTATTCATTTATTTTCGTTGACATGAATCTATCAATTATTCCCTATAAACAAACGAAGATCTCTATATCTATCTATCAAGTACATTCCTTATCATTCAATTCTTTAACTAAATATCAAAAACAAATCAAGTAAAAAGAGGTAATAAACACTTATTTTCATTTATTTTGCAAAAGTCTCAGGAAATTGCAACAAATGTATTACAAAATAATTATTTAAGTCAATACCAATTCAGTACGTGTAAAAATCAAATTAATTTTTACAGGTATTACAATTTTTATTGATTAATCATTTACAAGATGTCTTTTTCAACAAAAATAACAAATGTTAATTGTTTGGTTGGTTAAGTACTATGCTCACACTTGGGTTAATAGGTTTCTATTAATAGAATCAAAAGAGTAATTAAATTTGACCATATTTATCTAGCATTTAATTTTATATAAAATTTATATTTTTATTGTATTCTGAATTATCTTATTTTTTTAGAAGTGATTAATTTACTTAATTTTCTTTATAACCAAAAATAAATCTTATTTTTCTAAATTTCGATATCTTTCTTTCTTCTTTATTCATTTTAATTATTTTCCAATTTTGCAATTCTGTTAAATCCGCTTAGTTATTTTTAGATACTGGTCTCAAACATATTAATTATATAATTAGCTTTCAATTCAAATTTCTAAATTTACAAGATAGGAGGTAGCTAAGTAATTAACTAACTAACGTCTCATTTCATCCAAAACAAAATAAGAAAAAATTCGAAGAATAAGAAGTAGAGATATTCCTTGAAAATTCTCTATAAATTTTTATATTCTAGAGCAAAAATATCAATAATTTAAGTTTGAATATTAAATTCTAATCTTAAATTAATCTACATTTTTCTTTTTTTATTAATAAAATCTGGTGTTAAAAAATAAAAAAATTAATCTATCCTAATTTCAAATCAATTTTATAAATTATTAATTACTATTTTAATTTAAAAATGTTAAAAACAAAGAATTTTGCTAAAAATTATCACTTCAAAAGTAGCAAGCAGATCATATTTTTTAGTCACTAAATTACTATTAGTAAGTGTAATAGAGATTTATAATTAAGAAGATCTCTATTTTGATTTATGAAATTTTTGAATAAATTAAAATTTAAAATTACTACCCTTTAACTACTATATAAATCTTATTTAGTAATATCCTTTTAATTTCTATTAATTTGAGGTTATCATATAAAATTTTTTATGCTTCTACATTTACTTTAAAGAATGAGAATTTAGGCCAATTAATTGAAAACTAAAAAAATTTAAATTCAAAATATCTTTTAAAAAAAATAATATTTAAATTACCTACCTAAATCATATTTATAAGAGAGTGAATGCAGTATGTTATTAAGGTGCGAGGTAAATACAGTATAATTTGCTCAAGAAATAATTTAAGGTATTTAGTAATAAAATTAATTTTTTTTATTTATTATTTATTTTAATAGATAATTATTAAAAAAGTAATCATTTTCCAAAGAAAAATAAAATATAAAAAATAATGACTGACTGATTTATATTCTTTATTGTTAAGTTTGTATTTATTACAAACATTATCAATCTTTTTATATTACTACAAAATTTACTACACTTATTTATGATTTATTAATTTAAATAATTAATACTCCTTACTTACTTAATCCTTCTATTTATTTAGTTATTTCCTTTCTTTTATTTTTATTTTTACCTTTATTTGAATAAACTCCTTAAATTCAATAAATAATTGAATGAAAATAAGTTAAAAATATGAAGGAGTTAGGAGTATTGATTGATTGATTGATTGATTGATTGATTGAATGATTGATGAAGTATTGTATTGAATAAAATTAAGATAAGTGATACACATACAGAAATAGATTTAATTTTTTGATTGATTTTTGCATGTTTAAATATTATGACTTATAGTGTAAGAAGTCTTGACATAGATGAATTTTTACACGCAAATAAGTTATTAGAATTAAATATATCTGTAGTATATGTTTATATTTATATCATTAAGTTGGAGCAGGGTTATTTAATCATTGGGAAGCAGCAATTTGGAACTTTCTCTTGACGTTTTCCTTTCTTTGGGCGGGGGTAAGTCTGGTAGGATAGAACTTCTTGTGGTCTCTCTTGGGCTTGTCGTTCTTCTTGGTAGATTTAACTCTATCGGGGTTCTTTCTAATTTCAGCGTGAACCTTGGTGAAGAGCTTTTCGACGGAGTCGACCTTAGCGTCCTTGAGGGTCTTGTCCCACTTGGAGAATTGCTTTTGGTAAGCTTCAGTACCTTGTTCCTTCAAGAATTTCATGTAAGAATCGATGTGCTTACCGAAGATTCTAGCCTTGTGGTCTTCGGGCTTGTACTTGTGGGATTCACCTTCTTCGGTAGATCTGACGTAACCGGGGAATCTGGATTCAGAGTGGGGGATATTGATACCACCATCGCAGGCACCCTTTAAGACACCGAAAACTCTGTTACCGGTGGTGGTTCTGACTAAACCAGCATCCAAAATAGCCTTGAAGGGCTTCTTGTCCTTTTAGTCATCATCAACATTGAAGTAAGCACCGTCAACCTTGGTTTGTCCAGCATAGACTTCAGCTAAGCCGATTTGCTTGAGTAATCTTCTAGCTAATAAAAGACCAGTGGCGTAAGCAGCAGCGTAAGAAGCCAAACCGGTGGCGACTCCGAATCTCTTGAGTTCGTAAGAGTCAGCAGCACAGAGGACTCTGTCACACTTGAGGGTGGCGTAGGTAATCTAGGCGATGATTCTAGTGTTGGTGGCTCTAGCAACTAATCTGTACTTGGGGGTGTTGTATTTATCCTTATCTTGGATGATCAATCTCTTTCTGGCGTAGTAGTCAGTGAGTCCCTCTATTTTATTATGAAATAAGATACAATTATTTAAAGTATTCCAAAGATTTGTATATAAATTTTATATTTGTCTCTCATCGATCCCTCATTATGAAATTATTATTTTTTATTCATTTAATACATTCGATACAATCATTTTAACCAATTCAATCAATCAATCAATTATCTTATTCAATACATTTCCTTTTCCTATTACCATTATTTCTACTACTCTCAAATCTCCTATCTACTATTATTCAAATTGATATCTTATTTTTCAAGAGTCAGTTTATTGATTCATTTTTTAAACTAATCTTAACTCTTTGAAATATCTATAGGGATAAACCTAATTATAAGCACTTTAAATCTCATTTAAATGAAGAAATTGTATTTCACTTAATTTGAACCATATTTCCTTATCATTTCTTACAATGAATTCCAAACCTTTCTATCTAAAAACACTATTAATTATTAAGGATTTGCTAATCTAGAGTATCTATCCTATTGAACAAGAAACAATTGCATTTTACTTTTAACTCTACTATTTTTGTTTAATTTCATTCATTGATCCAATCCAGACTCTAAGGATATTACTCTTAAAGGTAATTCAATGAAGTTTTTAGATTTTTACTATAATTTGAGAGAGTGAAAGTTTAGGAGATCTAGAAAAGCTATCCAATTATAGTCACTAAGTGCACAACATTTAAACATCCTTTTCAAGATTTTTTCTAATTCTCTTAATGTTTGCTAATTCTCGATCTTGTATTGATAATTTTGATTGAAATCCTTGTCATAATTGTATTGAAGATAATAAATATCCTTTGACTAGAAATAGAATTTCTTTTGAGGATAAATCCAAGATTATCCGACAAAGTCTCAAATGAGGGAGGACAAAAATTATTGATAAAAAAAGGAATGTGATGCATTACCTCTTCTTCTTCTGTACTTGGTTTAGAATCTCTTGAAGTAAGCGTTGGTCTTGAGTAATTTAACGAAACCCTATTGTAGTTGATTAAAAGAAAATCATTAGCATTTGAATATTTAACTTGCTTGCTTGTTATAATAGTAAATTTCTGAAATAATGAATTACCATTTTTTATTTATATGATGATTTTTAGTTATGTAATTTATTCCCTTTTTATTTAATTAAATTTTGTATTTTTCCTTTAATTTTCGCTTTTTTTCACTCTCCCAAGCTTTAAAATTGCCCTCTTCAATTCTTTGCCCTTAATTTTGACAATACTCTAACAAGGTTAATTTTTCTTTTGTTTATATTTATTCATTCTATCAATTAATCATTCATTTTATTCTCTTCATTCATTTTTGCTTTCATTTCCTCTTATCTTCTTAAATATGTAAAATCAAGAAAGACATTTATTTTTGATAAAAACAATAGATATATATATTCATACATAGATAGATCCTTTATTCTTAGATTATTTGCTTGATAGATACTATAATAATTGTATGAAATTTATCCTTTTATTTCATTTCGTATCTATCTATCTATCTATCTATCTATCTATCTATCTATCTTTCAATTACTTATTTAACTATCATTTACATGCATTCAAATCAATTTTGATAAATTTTGGAAATATCCATTATTTATTTATTTGTTAGGAAATAATTAATCAACCCAACCAACCAACTTACCTACCTGCCTGCCTATCTAAATAGCTAGCTAGTTATTTCCATTTTTGAATATTTCATAATAAAAAAATAAGAATTATATTTTAAATCTACTTTAAAATAATAGATTATTTTTTATTAAAATTTATATAATTTATTAATTAAGTCTAATATTTATTTTTTATTTTTTTAATTGTTGTCATTCATAATCAAATTTTTATATTCATTTATTAATTTCTACAATTTTAAATTAGAATAAATCATATTGAGAGTTTGAAAATTATTAAGAGTTGAATAATTTACTCTTATAATTAAATAAATATATTTTATTTAATTTTAATTGATTTATTTTCAAAATCCTTTTGATTATTTTGAATGATAAAACTATGGTAAATAAAAGACTATTAAAATATTTAAATGAAAATGATAAATAAATTGAAGGATTTATGAATAAAAAAGATTACATTATTAACAGTGATTGAATATATATTAGTTTTGGCACACAAAATTTGATGAATTTTCTATATTGAAAAGCAATATATTAAATATGAAATAGATTATGGTAATTATAATTTGGTAATAAGTATAACAGCAGCAGCAACATTAAATGAGATTTTTATCCTTAATAATTAGTTAAATAGAAAGTTAGTTAATTAATTAAGTAATTAATCTATCATTTAAAGTCTGAGAGATTAAAACCAGAAATATTTGGTATATATTTATTAGATTACTAGGAGGAATTAGCTGAAGATGCAGAAGATGATTATTAAAGCAATTATTACTATTGCTATTATTATTGTTAAGGAGTTAAATGTTGCTATTATAGCATTAAATTAGACATCTATTATTAATTTGTTACTGATTATGTAGCAGGTTATCCAACTCCTTTAATGCCTGCAGATTATTATCCATATTTAGGAGGAAGGAATACTCCCTATTGTTAGTGCAATTATTATTACTAAAGCTATTAGATCTACTTTTATTGTTGCATTTACTACTGATTTATCATTTAATTTACTTCATATATTATTTAATTGGCTTCATCCCTTTTTTATAATAAAAATACAATTAATTTTAATTTTATAATTATTTTAAGTAAAAAAACTAAATTAATAAATAGTCTGTAAATTAATTATTAAAAGAAAATAATGATAATAAAATTCAATTTGATGATTTTTAATTTATTAAATAGAAATATAAAATTACCTTTCAGCTCCATTAATATCTAAAAGCCTTCTAGCATAATATAGAGCCTTTTCAATATTTAATTTCTTTTTATGATGATAAGCAAGCATAATTAAACACTCCCCTAATTCCTTATCAACAGTTTCTTCTTCATCCTTTCTCTTTAAGTTTTCTTCAAAGCATTAAATAGCTCTTTCTTCAAATCCCATTAAATCATATAATTTACCCATCTAGAATAAAGCAATACCTATTATTATTTTAGCAAACAAGTATAAACTATCAATAAAGCTTTTAAATAAATTAAATTTACCTTCTTTATCTTTGCCGTTTTCAGCTCTTTCATAACAACGAGTAGCTTCATTCTTCTTTTATAGTTTTTCATAGCAATTACCCATTGCATTCCACATACGAGAATCCTTAGGTCTAATTTTAAGGAGAATAATAATATGTCATTAATTAATAAAAGATTGCTTAACTTTAATATAATTGTCAATAGCTTAGAAACTAAATAGCTATCTATTATTAAATATTAAATTAGAAAATATACCTTGACATAACAGCTCTAGTAAAGTAATAAAGAGCATAGTGGTTCATAGATTAAAGTTCATAAGTTTAACCTAAACCATACCAGGCTCTAAAATCTTTAGGATCAATTTCTACTGCATTTCTGTAAGCTTCAATAGCACCTGGTATATTCTTCATTTCTAAATACTCATGACCCATTAAAGTCCATGCGGCTAAACAATTTCTATCTAATCTCAATGCTTTTCTGAAATAATTAACTGCCTTTAAATGCTCTCCCATCAAAGAGTAGTAATTACCTGATAAATGCATAAAAAATATTAGATTTTAGTTTAATATGTTTAGAATGATTTGATAATTTACCAACAACACAGCAAGTTTCGGTAGCATATTTGTTGTTATAGAAGCATCTTAATGCTAAATTGGCTAACTCACCCTAATTCTCTTTGATGTATAGAATATTGCTATAAGTATCCATATTTTCATACCTAAAAGGATCAATTTCCACTAACTTTTCAAACCATTCTAGAGAAACATCAAATTCTATTTTATTTATTATTTACAAAAATATATTAATTAATTAATTTATTTAATTTTTACCTTAAGAATTGTAGAAATAGTGAGCAATTTAATTTATTAAGTAGTTCGAATTTTTGAAGAAACAAAGTAATCCATAGTTAATTTCAATACAGATATTGCTCTTATGCTTTTCAAGACAGAAACTACTATAAAAGAAATTCTTCATCCAATGTTCTTTGAATTCCAAAAACTTAATATCCTCAGTTTAAATCAATTTGCAGAGTTCAATCCAAGCAGACCAAAAGCAAGGGAAATCATTCAAAACACCTAAAAAGACTTAACGAGCTTCTTCAGTTCTCTCTTAGTCCTTCAAAACTAATCCATATAAATATCTATTCACATCATTTAGTTCTCCTTTCTTATACATCTAGTCCAAATCGCGGTGAATTAACCCCAATTCAGGATTTACAACTCTCTTTGAACTTTATTCTAATATTTTAAATAAAAATAACTTTACTATTAAGGAGAATTCTATTATCTATCAATAAATCTATCTCTATTAATAAAAAATATAAGCTGAATTGATTGATCGATCATTCTATTCAAAAGTATTTTTGTTTCACTAATGGATCGAATGCAATAATAATATTAACCCATATATTTCCTTATTTAATAATTATTAAATGAGTCTACAAATCATATAGTAGCATTATTCTTACAGATTTGTTAATAATTAAGCGTTTATCACTAAATTAACATCTTTATAGTCTTTTTTTTGATTTTTTATCATTATTGACCTATATCTGTGTATGCTACTTTTGAATGTGAATGATTCAATTGATAAAAAACTAAGGCACAAATAAATTAGCTAATAAATAAATGAAAAAATAAATAAATACCTTCTTCAAACATTTCTTCTTCTTTTCTAATTTCTCCAGCCATATATAAAGCATAATAATAGAGGAAAATAGCTGATTAATATTTGGGGTTTTAAGCATAGTCTTTAAGGATATGAGCACATTTTTTAAATTCTCTCAAATCAAATAGATTCCTTGCAACTAGAATGGCATCTAAAGTTTCATCAGTTGGTTCCTAATAAACTTTGTTGAATTTGTAATTGTGGTCTATGTTGCTGAAAATGAAACTATTTAATAGATGGCTATCTTATATTTCTGTTTGCTTAGTAATTCCTAACAATAATTCACTTGCCCTATTTCAGTTTTTAATACAAACAAACACAATTTAAGTTAACTAGAATAGCAAGTTTAAAAAGAAATAATGCAAAATTGTAAAGGATAATAATAAAAATGAATTAAAATATTTTATATTATATTTACCATTTGGCGCTGTGATAGAGTTTATGAGCAGAAAGATATTGGCTTGAATATCTTAGTTCCGCTCTCAAAGTATCTAAATTTGGTAGCTTAACAAATATCTTATCTTGATAATAGTAATTGGGTTGTTATTGTTATTGCTATTCAAAGAAATTCCCTTATTGATTGTGTTGAATATTCATTTTCTTTTCTTAGTTATTTGTGGTTGTTATATCTGTTTACACTATGTTCTTTCTCTTATATCCTTTTTATTTTAAATGGCTTTGTGATTCACCCTATCTATTTATTTATTATAGCTTAGACTTTTGATAAATTATATCTATCTTCTTACTTATATCAAAATTTTAATCAAATATTCTTCTTAACAAATTTTTAATTTTTTGATTTTTCTGTTTTCATTTTGAAAATATATTTAAAATCAAACGACAATGATGTTTTATTTGGAACATATATAATATCCTAATTGGTTATTTATTTAATCAAACCATCAATCAATCATAAATAAATTAATAGACAGATTGATAGATCAATAGATAAGTGGATAGATAGATAGATAAACTAAATCCATTTATATTAATTAACTATTTCAAGATAATAGTAGGCATACATAATTAAGTAGATAGATAGATCTCTTTTCTATGTTAAAATATATTATCTCTTACCAAGTAAATCTTTAAATTATCATAATTTTTAAGACATCATACATTAAATTATATTAATGAAGTATTTAAGAATTAAAAAATTAATTAATTGAATTATATTTATTATTGAATTTAGTAATTTAGAAAGAATTATTTCAAATATTATTTATTGGTTCTAATAAAATAATTTACAAAAAATAAGACATCCATTGATAAATAGTGTACCAAATGTCGATAGTCTTTTGTCCCGCGATACCATTGATTATACCTAATTGGTGAAGGTAATATTTGCACTAGATTTTTGGGGTTGAATGACAGATCTATTACAGACCTGAATGAATTTGCGGGTATAATAGAGATTTGAATAATAACTATTAAAGGGAATAAAAAGACTGGTAAATATTTTATGGGTTTGTAGAATAATTATAATAAATATAATTTATTATTTTTATTTAGAGACACAACAACAAATTATTAAGCATATTATATAAATACATACAGTCTATATTAATTAGCATAACTTAATTAAGTCTCCAAAATTTAGACTATTTTTATATTATAATTTTTAAATTATTAGTTAATTAAATAGATATTTTATCTATCTATCTATGAATTAATAATGAATGAATCTATTCATTTTTAAAAATAGATCTTATTTCTGTCAATCAATCAATCTATCTATCAGTCAAGCATTCAATCAATCAATGAATCAATCAAAAATCAGTGAATAATCTATCTAATAATGATTCTATTAATTAAATAATTATTTTGATTTCTCTCATTCATTCATTCACTCCTTCTTTTATTATTTTATCTAATCAAGTCAATTCGAATCTTTTACCTTCAAATCTTCAAAATGACTATATAACAATGATCCAGTATAGCCTTTTTATGAAAAGAATTGATTAATCTTTGTAAAAAATTCATTTAATTCTAAATATATTATATCTTACCAGCCCCAAGAGTTAAAGGATCAATAGTCATTTAGTAAAACCACAAAGAAAGGAACTTTTTGGCTATATTAAATCTAGGATAATGATTGAATAGAACAATCTTCAAGAATAATAATGAGTAAACGCTAACAAATGACACTTAGGAAAAGGTTATCGCTCTATCTAAATTCCTCTTAGTTTCATTCTTTGCAACATTATTATTTTTTTTGATTATATTATGTAGATTTTCTAGCTTGGATTTACGATCCTTTAGATAAAGAATAATATCTTCAGTGAAACTCATATTATAATAAACGAAATATTCCTATTTATTTATCAAAAACTTATTAAATCAAGGTCAATCTATATATTACTTACTAATTTATAAAAGTTCATTAATTATAGAGTAATTTCTATCAATATACATTTCTTCAAAGAATTGGATTAATCTAAAATAAATAAACAAATAAGCAAATAAGCAAGCAAGCAAACAATCCTAATTATTTGATGAATCAAGATTGATTTATATGAATTCTATATTCATTCATTAATCTTATTGATTAAATAAATACAATAAATTTCTTTTTATTCATAAATTATAAAAAATATTTTATGTTTGGATATTTTTATTCAGCTAAATAACTAAATGAGGACAAAATAGTTTTTAATATATTTTGTTTTAACAAATAAACAATGTTAGGATTTCATTTAAAAAAAATATTTTTTTAGTCAAAGGGTAAGGTTTAATATGTTACTTGTCTTAATAGAATAATCTTAACCTAAAAGATTTATAATTTATTATTCTTTTCAATCTTTTCATATTAGTATTACTCAGAATATAAATAATAATAATATGACAAGAGCTGCAATTAAAAAAATGACATGAAATTTATTACTAATCAAATAAATTAATTTAATGTAACTAACTAACTACTAATTCGTTGTTTTAAATAATTATAAAACATTAAAATTTAATTAAACAAAGAAAGCCTTAGAAATAATTTATACAAATACTTTAATTTTGAATGAACGCTTATTAGATTAATTCGTAATAGTTACATAAAAATTATAAATAATGCTTATATTAGTGAAATAGTCCTATTCTATTTAATTTATCAATTTAATTTGTTACAAATTAAAAACTAGGTATTTGAATAAAATCCGGTGAGGCGGCTATTTGAAACCCTCATTCAAAGCGAACGAATAGATGATATAGACGCTACTAATAAATTCCTAGTTTATTTTGGTGCTAAGTAGAGGATATAATACTTAGTAGGATGCTAAGAATAAATTTTATCAGATTAGTCAAAATAGATATTTTTATTTAATTCAAATCATAAAAATAATAAATAGTCTAGAAGATAATACAAGAAATGCGATCAATTGTAAATACAAAGATCTGAGTAAAATAAATGAAAAGTAAGCTGAGAATGTTAAATGATATCATTACTAAAAAAGATGAATTTAACTTTAATGTTACCTTTGTTTGTAAGTTTATGGTCTATATAATGATTATCTGTAAAATGCTAGGCTAAATTAATTGAATAGGATATAAATTATTAGAAGCAAGAGAGCGAGCGAACAATAAGTAGAAGTGTATTCTATCAAAAATAATTAAAATTCAAACATAAGGAGAATTTTTTATAAGTTATAATAATTATTATTATTATTGAATATATAAACTCTCTCCCAGCAATCTTAGTAGAGAGGTTGATTATTACATTCTATAAATCAAACTAACTATCTAAATAATTTTCCTTTTAAGCTTAAAAATATTTTCTCGCTAACTACCTAGAGAAGATTTGGATAGGATAAAATAAATAGTGAAACTGAAGAAAGATATTTATTAGAAAATGAAATGTAGGTAGGGTAATTAAATCAATCAAAGTAGCTATTGTAATCTGAAGATATTTGTATTATTATTTGATATAAATAATGAAAAAAAATAAAGATTGATGGAATTTTAATTAAATAAAATAATGCCATTCACCCATATAGTATGATTTTATGATGGAAAGTATATCCTTCTATAACCTGAAATTAATATATTTAGATTCTCATCTAAAATATCAATCATTTAATTAATTTTGCGGAGAAATATATAAATCTATGTAGACGACTACACCAACTATGGTGTACTAATGAATGAAATATAATAAATTTAAATAATTAGGAAGCATAGAAATAAAAAACAAACAAACAAACAAATAAATCCTATTCTTAAGGTTTCTATTATTACTAATTTAATAAAATAACTTAATTGAACATTTAATTATATTTCGATTGATAGATCGAATCTGAATCAGGGCTATTACTTAGGCTATTTATAACTATTCAATAAATTTATTCAACATAATTAATTTCATTCCAATAAATTTTGTTTGTAAGTAACTACTAATAGAACAATTAAATTTTTTATTAAGAAATACAATAATTTGACTGATTTTTTATTGATACTTTACATTAATTAAAAACTTTTCTTAAATTCGTAAAATAACAAGATTTTAAAATGATAGATCCCAACCAAGTCCGCATAAACTTGCATACTGAGGAAAGAATTATCACTGAAAAAGACAACCTATTCAACAAGAATCATATCAATTTTGATAAGATTCCTGGTGATTTTAAGTTGGCTTAGGACCATTTAAAAGCTACTAGGGTTGGTCCAGACAAGCCACTTACTGAGGAGGAAAAGGCCAAAGGATAGATAAATGAAAAGTGCGACTGCTGTGCAAGAGATGTTGACAAAGTAGTACTTAATATGAAATCAAATATAAAAGATTTAAGTTACTTAGGGTCAGGATTTCCAATGTACTTCTAGTACTTGAAGCTAGCTATTTGCTTCTTAATCATCTTGTTTTTGATAAGCGGTATTTACAACATGGCAGCTAATAGACATAATGGAAATCAATGCAAGAAGAAAGGGGATGAATGCAAGGGTAACTGGATCACTGAATACTCTATTGGTAATAGAACTGATTCCTTCTACTCTATCTACATTTAGGAATCTTTGAATCTCTCATCTGTTTGCGTCTTAATAGTTTTCGTCCAGATCCTCATATATATGCAGAGAAGATTAGACGCTGATTGCGATGAGACTGCTATTTTACCATCTGATTATACAATCATGGTAGAAAATATTCCAAAGGAAGTATAATGTGAAACTACTGAATAAAGAGATCACTTCGATTATGATGAAGAATTGAAGAAATTCTTGTAAAAGCCTGAAAACATGGCAGGTAGAGTATATAAAGTAGCTAAGGTTAATTTAGGTTACGAACTAAAAACTTTAAAGGATTTAGAAGCTAAGTAGGAATAGTTCACAAAGAAGAAAAAAGCAATCTTCACATAGCAGATTAAGTAGAATGGTAAATACGATGTGATGTCTCCAGAAGCAAAGGAATAAGATAAACAAATCGAAGCAATTGAAGCAGAAATTTTGAGTTTAGAAAAGAAACTGAGAGATGGTAAGGGAGTTGAGTTTATGAAGTAATACTTTACTGGAGTAGCCTTTGTCACTTTTGAAACAGAAAGAATGCAAAAGGATATATTAGAACTGGCATCTAACTCTAAGAATATTTTCTCGAATGAAAAGATCTCCCCCTTCTTCGGAAATACTCTTTCGATTATTCCAGCTCCTGATCCTACAGAAATCTTTTGGGAAAATTTAGGTATCTCTTAATTTAGCAGACTTATTCGTGTCATAGTAGGTTTTTCAATTGACTGTATAATGATCTTTTGTTGTGGTATAGCAATTTACTTCTTGTCTAAATATTAATCTGACTATGCAGCCGATAACAACATTACCAATATCAAAGATCAAGATGAAAAGGATAAGCAATTGAGATACATTCAACTCATTTCCTTCTGCATTTCTATGGTTATTACAATTATTAACATTATCTTAAGCAATTTAGTCAGAAAAGTAGCAGAATTCAAAAAGCTTCAAACAAGAACTAACTATAACTTATCATTCTCTTTCTTCTTAAGTTTGGCTCAATTCACCAATGCTACTTTAGTTCCTTTGATTGTCCAAATCATAGTTAAAAGGTCAACGAACTATTAGATGTTATACGGCACATCTGGTTTGATTCCTAACTAAAATACTATCTTCATGGTTAATGCTTTCCTTCCAGTTCTCTTCTTTTTCTTAGATTTTGGATCCATTTTAAAGAAGATCTTTAGAAGTAAATAGCTGAAAAACTAAGAAAAGAGTATCTTAACCTAACAAGAGTTAATTACCCTCTTCGAAGATCCTGCCTTCACCATTGAATTTGAATACTCTCAGACAATGAAGACTCTCTTCATGACATTGTTTTATGCAACCCCTCTCCCTTTGTGCATTTTATGGTCCATAGCCGGTTTGTGTATTCAATATTTCATTTCTAAGTATAACTTAATCAATAGAAGGTCTGCTCCATTCAACATGGGTTCCTCATTGAACTATAATATGATTCAATTACTCAAAGTAGCTTTATGCATCTATGCTTGTTTGTCTTATACTTTCATTGTCCTTTCAAAGGACGATTCTGACGATTCAGATTAAACTGTTTCCTTTGTTGCAATTGGTATTGCTGGATTCCATTTCTTCTTACCCATAGAATGGATTAATTAAAAGCTAATCAAAGTTTCTTCTAAAAAAGAGGAAAACAAGAAATTATATTGGGAAGTGCAAGGAGATTTCTCTAGTGATTATGATAGAGTTAACCCTGCTACTAAAAGATAAGCAAATGCAATTTATGTTGAAGAACAAGAAGGTCTCGGTAATAAAGGTCACACTTACCCAGGTTCTTATCGTAAAATAGGTATTGATACCAAAACACCTAAAAATAACAACATAAATAAAGAAAGTAACATTGAAGTTAATAATCAAAATAATCAAAATATTCCAGCTTAATATTAAGAAGATTAAGAAACCAAGTAAATAATAGAATATTTTCAATAATTAGAGAATAGCCCCACTTAATAAATAAATGAAAAAGAATTCTTTAAAAACAAGCATTATGTAGAAATTTTAATCTAGAAAAAGAGGGAGATTTTAGAAAAAAACCCTAACAATCCTATTCTTTCAGATATTAGCCACTCCATCCTGTTCTTATAAAAACTAAATTACGATTTTGAAAATGACGGAAAAGAAAACTTTGATTCTGGTATCTTAGAACTCAAAAATATGCAAATCTAACAAATAAACAACTTTACTATTCAAAAAATGATGGTCTATAAATGAGATTGATTAGTAGCTATAATCACTCGCTTATTTTCCTTAATATATTGATTGATTGATACATTATCTAAATAAAATATTGTAACTTAAAGAATTATTATCCTTACTTTCTTTCTTTCTTTCCTTTCATATTCATTCATTTATTTGCAAATATTTATTTTCTTACTATTATTTGCTTGTTTGTTTGTTTTTCTGTTTGCTTGCTTGCTTACTGACTTACTTATTTACTTATTTGTTTCTTTATTTTTTTCTTAGTTCTACTCTATTTTTATTTTTTTTATTAAAGTTTATTTTTTTAAATTATCAAAATAAAGCTTCTTTTTTACTATTGTTATTTTATTTACTTCCAAACATTTTTAAATAAGCGAAAGAGTAGGAATAGTTAATTGTTAGTCAATAAATACTTATAAATTATTTTTACTCTCATCATATCGTTTTGTTTATCAAAATGTTATTCTAATTTAATAATTTATTTGAATCAAGTATTTAAACTTAGTTTTAATGATAAATAAATGAATAAATAAAGATAATAAAATATCAATCAAATAAACAAGATTCATTCTATCATAGTATATTATAGTATATTGATGCTTATTATAAGTTAAGTGTGAAAGTTAGTTAGTTAATTACTTAGTAAGTTAGTTAGTTAGTAACTAAGTTAATAATTAATAACATTTATAATCAATACTCTTTTCATAAAAAATTTATTTTATTCTTAAAAGTAATCTATCTGCCATTTAATTACAAGAAAATTATTTAGACTGATTCATATTTAATTATGGAATATTTTTGGATTAAAAAATAAAGTGTAGGGATTAGTTAGATATCTTATTCTCATTAATTATTATCATAGATGGTTTAAAATATTATAAAACACTGAAAGGGGGGTTATTCTTACCTTATTTTGAATTCAGAATAAAATAAAATTTAGATTTAAATTTTTGTAGAAGTTGTGTTTGTTTATGTGGTTTTCTTACTTACCCTTACTAAATTTAAGTTAAATGATCCTATTCTTTTATAATATATTTATTTATTGATTTCATCATATTACGAATGTATGAATGGGTAGATGGATTGATTGATGGATGGATGAATACAAGATAGATAGAATTGTTTTTAATTTTATTTTCAATTTTACTTATTAGTTAATTAATATTATTTATTACTTTTCAAAAAATATAGATTTTAATAAAGATATTTTTATAAAAGAAGCTTATGCAAGGAAATCTGATCGAGTGAAGATTAAATATTCCAAATTAATTTATGTATGTTAATATGCAAGCAAAATTGGATAATCAATAATATTTTTCTGCGATATCTTGAAATTCTGTTTATATTGATTGATTTAAGGAATTTAAAAATTTTATATTTGAAAGAAAGATTATTACATTAAATTAATAAGAAAGTTAGCTGACAATTTATAAATTCAAGAAAATTTTATAGGTATCCAAGTAGGAATTAAGAAAAATTTAAAGAAAAGAAAGAAATTCCTCTATAAATTATTTGAGAATACATAGAAAATATTAAAGAATAGATTAAAAATATTGATAGTGCTTCATATTTAAAATTTAAAGTAAGAAAATAGGAAGATTAATCAAGAAACAAATAATATAATAAAGTAAAATCATTAAAAATGGACGAGGGAGTATATGGATTAACAACAAATTAGAAGTTATGTATATATGGGATTATAGCAGCTCCAATAATGTTGACACCTTTAACATTACTGTTAGTTAATGATGCTTTATTCACTATGATAGTTTTGCAAATAGTCTGTTATTTTGGCCTACCATATTTATATATTAAAAAAGTCAGCAAAGAATAGGAACTTAGTATTTACTTTATTAGCGAGTTCTAAAACAGATTATAATAAATCAAATATGGAATTACATTTGCTTTGGTTACCTTCTCTTTGATGATTGCCTATTACTTCTTTTTGTATGAATTTAAGCATAATATGTTGCAGCATTTAGATATTCCTGTTAAATATAATGCTATTTATCTATTCCTTTTCTGCATATTCCTTGCCTTTGTCAACCCTATCATGGAAGAATGGTTCTGGAGATTATTCTTAGAGAAAACTCTAGGATAAAAGAAAACTACTTTCATTTAAATTTGCTATATGATATTCCATTATTCTATCCTTTCCTTTTTAATGAGCTGGTAAATGTCCATTCTTTTCACTACAACATTCTTCTAAATTGCTAAGACTTTCAGCTATATTAAAGAAAACAAAGGTATTATCAGTTGTATTATAGGTCATCTAGGCCTCTCTATAGCCTGTACTTTCTCACTTCTTGATGTTCTTTATATTGAATGGGATCACTAAATGAAAATTAACCACACTTCTCAACCTTGATGAACTTTAATTGAAATCTTCTTTGCATTCATCTTTGATTTTAAATCAAATTCTACCAAAAATAATATGAGTTATCCTTTGATTATAGAATTGAATCGCTAAATGAGCTAAAGTAATTAAAAGTTTTAGAGCTTTAATAAAAAATAGGAATTATCTTAGTAGTAAAATAAAAATAGTTTAAAACTAAAGAAATTATGAAAATAATAACCTTAATGATAACTGATTTAATAGACTGGAAAGTTAAGTTATCAGATATTTTAGTAATCTAATGGCAATGTTGATTGATAAGTTATCTAAAATAAAAATAATTTTGAAATAAAATAAGAATTTTAATTGTAAACAAACCTACATGCATATATTAATACTATTTATATTTTATTCTCATATTCAAAAAGTCATTCTAATTTATATTACATCACAATTTCAATCATTATTCTACCATTTTTAAGTGACCATTATTTCTTTTTATTCAATTAAATATAATAAATAATTATAATTAAGAAAATATGGATTTAGTTGTTTGATTGGTTATTTGGCAATAATTTAGAATACCTCTAACATTAAACTTCATAAATTGTAAAAATCTCTAAAGAAAGGAAAAGTTTTACTCTTTAGTATAAGATACTTATTCATCCAAATTAATTTAAATTAATCGGGCTAAATGAAATATCCTTTTAATATTTTTATGATTTTATAAAGCATATTTTTAAACAAGTACAAAAAAAGTTGTATTCATAATAAAAAAAATATAGGATTCTTATCTTGATTAGTTGTTTTTATCCATATTTACTAGTTAAGTCAGTAAAATTTTTGTATTATTCAATTGGAATTCAAATTGTTATTAATTTAATTAAATTTATTAAAATATACTAAATGATACTTATTAAACTAATTTGAAGATTTTAAAAAATACTGAATACATGGGATTAATTTACTTAATTCATTAGTTAAATTAACTATGACAAAGATTCATTAAACTAAATTAATTCAAGCCTATTTATTTAATTAATCTAATTTGATATGCCAATTAATAATTATTGCAGTATAAATTGAAAAATAATTGATAGTTATAGTAATTTCTGCTTTTTTAGTATGAAATAAATTTGAAATATTAATAAACTGATAGCTAAGAATATTAGCTAAGATAATTAGATTGATAGATATTAATTTTATTTGAGAAATGTCAAAATGTAATAATTTAATAATTAGGTAAGTTAGTTAGTTAATTGATTAATTCTTAATTGAAAGAATTCATTTATAGATAGACATAGAGAGAGAGAGAAAAAGAAAGAGATAATTTTATCTCAATTTAGTATTATTGTATAGAAAGACAAAATTAGATGAAAGGGAAAAAAAGAAAGAAAGAAAGAAATAGAAGGAGTTTCAAATGTTAGTTTGATTGATTGAACTCATAAAATTGTCAATATAAAAAAAGAAAGATATAAAATTGTCAAAGAAGGTTAAAAATATGTGTATTTTATTTATTAATTCATCTAAACGATTAATGTTGGGGATATTTTCAGTAGCTAATTAAGTACCCAAAATATCAAATATTTAATTTCCCACTTTACTTTTATTTTATTATCAATTACACAAATCGATCAATTCCTTCTAACCTGGATATTTTTGCACTTATGGTAACAAACAAACAAAGAAACAATCAAACAAATAAATAAACTTACAAAGAAACAAAATCACCTCCCTCCCTACCTACCTACCCAGTCAGCCAAAGATTGTATTTATTCTTAGTTAATTTAACTATAAACAGATAGTTTGTTTCATAAATATTATTAATTCCTTATAAATAATAGTATTTTGAAATGGATATAATACTTGTGTAAAATTAAGTACAATATTTTAAATAAAAGTTTATTAATTGTTGAAAGAGTTTGTAGAAAAATAGTAAGTGCAGTAATACTTGATATTAATTTTTTAATAGGTAAAATTAAGTGTTTTCATTTGAATAAAGATGTATTTGATATCTAAGCAGAGAAACCAATTAATTAAAAAAAGTATTATTTATAAAATGTATCTGTTATTCCCTAATTATCTTATCATTGGTAAAAAGGCTAAACAAATAGATTAAAAATACTATTCTAAAAAAACTATGAGCTTGGACAATTATTTAAATTTTTATTTTTGTAAATTGGATTCAAATATTATTTAAGCCTTATTGTACTTAGATAAAAGAATCACTCACCATTCATTTTAAAAGCTATTTATTTGCTATTTTATGATAAAATAAGCATTACATAGTCTTTAGTAAATAATTAGTAGTATTTTATTTAGCATAGATCCATAGGAAATGCATTTCTACCACCTTAAAAGTGAGGGATTTATTTTCTGAACTCTTAAATTGCTTTCTATACTAAAATAATATTCACTTGAAATAAATTATTTGGCTATAAAGTAGCTGGTTATAATGCTAAGGGATTAAGATATATTGCTCGTATGGATTCATTTTTACTACTAATTATATAGGCTTTTGTTAGTTCTAATAAATAAATAAATTAAATCTATTTAAATTCTTTAAAAATAATAATAAATTAAATGCATTCAATTAGTTTTCAAACTAAACTAATTTAACATCAAAGAAAATTGCTTAATTTTTTTAATTTTGGTGGAAATTTAATGAAAAAACTAATAGGTTTAGATAAATTTAAGATTGAAAAGAAATCGTGATTGGCAGTGTAAATTAATTTATTATTTATTTGAAAGATATCTAACCTTAGCCTCTCTTATTTCTGACAGATAGATATATAGATGGAACAAATTAATTAAATCGAGATTTGTTAATTTTTAAAATATTTGGTTTTTTGAAAGATCCAAATTATACATAAGATTTTGAATTAATTTGTTATTTTGTGACTCACTATTTCTCAATGTGCTCACAAAATTAAATTTATCTTTTCAACACAATTATTTATTCCTACATACTCTCTCAAATCTCGTCACTAATTAATAGGTGGGCTTTTTTCACTCAATGTATTTGAGTTATTTACTGTATTAAATGTACTTAATTGAAATTTTATTGCTAGAAAGACAGATAGATCTAGCACTAAATTTTAGCTAATTATCTTTTATGCAAAATCTAAGTAATTTGTTTAATTGATTTGACCATTGCGCTAATATATTCACAAGCTATGCTGAATTTGAACTAAAAGTTGGTTCTATTAATTTGAAATAGGTTACTTTGTCAAAATCAAAAACTAGGCAGTATTTTCTTTAATATTTTTGTTTAGATCAAAAACTTAGAATAAAAAAAGTGAGGGAAGAAAGGAATGGAATTAAGAATGAAAGTTTAGATATATGTAGGTAATGAATTGTTTTGAAAAAAATAGAAAGAAAATAGAAGTGATGAATATTATATCGGTAATTACTTATGGAATATATTTCAAGATAAAATTTATTAGGTATGTAGATTTTATGCAGTCAATTAGGTAAATAAATACTTTTGAAGGGAAAATATTAATAAATTTAATAAACTTAGGATAAAAAGAGTAAATGATTTATTTACATATTTTTAATTGGAAATCAATATAATTAAAGTAATCTAAAAGAATAGATTCGCAAAATATTAATTAATTAATTCATACATAAATACATAAATTAATAGCTAGCTAAATAGTTAGTTTATTAGCTTGCTGCTAGCTAAGTCATTATTAAAAATTAAGGGTTAAAATTGCTCACTTCAATTACATGAGTAATTTTATATCATCAGTTTACATGTATTTACTAATCTTTGGCTTTTGGAAAATTTAAAATCTTTAATTTTTAATTATCCCTCCTTAAATTTATCTGTTAGAAATTTCAAGAATAATTTAGATTTTCCTTTTTACTCATTTGTTTGTTTTTTTATATATTTTTTAAAAATCTTCAAATTTTTTAAAAACCCGCAATTTAAATTTGTTGAAAAAGAAATTGAGACTTTAAGATTAATTATACGTTTTTATTGATTATAATAATGATTGATAGTTTCTTTAACAACTAATTGATGTTTTTATCAGTAGGATTATTTTATTTTTGTATCTATTACTAATATTTCTTTTTATTCATAGATACATACATATTACAAAGATTTATTCGTATCTTTTTCTGATTTAAATTACAACTAGATCTATTATTATTAATTATTCTTCCTTTGCGCTTACTATTTTTACTTAAATTGCTTCCTTACTACTACATACCTACCTGCCTACCTATCTATTTTATACATAATGTATTTAACTATTTATTCATTTACTTTTTATTCTTTACTAGTGATTCACTCCAATTATACAAAAAACAAAAAAAAATTACAAGTATTTGATGATTATTAATCAGTCTGTATAGAGTATTTCTTTCACAATTACTTTAAAATAAAAACATTTCTATCTTATAATAATTTAAGTAAGAAATTCTTTTATTGCAATTCTCAAAGGAATATATTATCTTAATAATAAGGAGATTTTGTTCGTTTGATTTCAATCTGTGTATATACAAATTTAAATCTTGAAATAACTGATAGTAAATTATTCATTAATGAATTTGTTGAAGCGGTGGGATAAATAATTCCTTCGTACGAATTTAATAATATGTAATATGATAGATATTTATAAAAAGATAGCTTGCTTCACTATTTGATTTATTGATTATTTGATTGATATCATAGTGGGAAAAAGAATTATAAGTCCTATTAATAAGCAGATTTTTTAGAATAAGTATTGTAATACAATTTTGTGTAAATATGAATAGTTTTAACTAAGTTTTAATCATTACTTTTGAATATTATTATTGCAGCTATTTTCATTATATTTTAGAATGAAATTTTAAATATATTTGGAGATTATAAAGAATGATAAGAAGAATTATTGGGAAGGAAATTTGAATTATCTTTTAAAGGAACAGAGTATTATATATTGATTTAGTTAATCCATATTGGGAATGAATTGAAATATTATTTAAGAAAGGAGAGAATAGAAATATTAGGAGGGTTATAGTTAAAATACGTAAATATGCTCAGAATCTTTTTTATTGAGGTGATTACAGAGAGAAAATTAAGAGGGGATTGAATAAGCCCAAATACTTTTGTAAAAAGTTAAGTTTCTATGATTAAAATCATTGGGTTTTTGTTAACTTTTATATATAAAAGATTTTTAGTGATATCCGTATCTTCAGCTTTGTTACTCAATAGAATTTTGGACGATTCTAGAAGACAGCCAAAGATA
The DNA here is from genome assembly GCA_000260095.1 of Tetrahymena borealis. Taxonomy (NCBI): domain Eukaryota; phylum Ciliophora; class Oligohymenophorea; order Hymenostomatida; family Tetrahymenidae; genus Tetrahymena; species Tetrahymena borealis. The sequence goes on along the minus strand of JH651265.1, from coordinate 585,362 downwards.
TTTGCAAATTTAAAATTTTGTACGCTAAAACCACTGCTTTACTCTAATTGAGGGGGTAGTTTTTCTAAATAAATAAATTTCTTTTTTATTAAATAAAAAAATGGAATAGATATTTTTTTAGGCTATTTTTTCTGAGATCAGGGAATAAGCTTACTGATGGTTTATATGATGTTGAAGAGTAGAAGGAGGAAAAATAAGATAGTCATATGTTTAAAAATATTAAATTGAAAAAAATAAGGAGGTTAAAATAAAAGAAAGTGGGTGAGAAAGTGTTGGAAAAAGAGGAGAGTGTGTGTTGGTAAAAAAAGTGAATGATATAGGTGTTGATGAAAATATAAATTTAAAAAGGAATGAAAGGAAAGGAGAAGATGTGAAGTAAAAGAAAAGGATATTACATCACAAGTACGAAAGATAAGTTGGTTGAAACTAAAGGTTTATAAAAAAAGAAAGCAGGGGCAAGGAAATGAATGAAACAAGCAATTAAAAAAATAAAGAGAAGTTGGAGATGATAAAAGAAAGTAAGGGTTTATAAAAAATTGGTTGAAATTAAGTAATTATAATGCGAATAACATAGAACATATATCTTGCTATCAATCAATCAATCCAATCTATTTATCAATTTTTTTGTTTGATTGTTTGTTTTGTTACTTTTTATCAACCAAGCAAGATAAATAGAAATACAATGCTTGAGACCGAAAGTAAGATTAGAAGAAGTGTTTAAAAAATTAAAGGGTAACAAAATCATATAAATTAAATTTTGTTAAAAGAATAAGTAATTAAAAAAAGAAGAATAAAAAATGCCAATTTCATACGGTGCATCATTAGGTATAATTTTCGGTTCATCCATCCTCGGTCTCGCATGGGGTTGGTACAACTGGGTTACTGTTAAGAAAGTCAATTTGGAACAAGAAAGCGGTGATGAAGGAAACGGATTGCGCACTAGAATGCAAGACGAAGAATCCAAGGATGGTGCTCATGACATCCTCTCCATTGGTCAAAAGATCAAGGATGGTGCCAAGGCCTTCTTACACGAAGAATACAAGTTCTGCGCTATTATGTTAGCCGCTATGGGTCTCGTTGTTTTCTTTGCCGTCGATTCCCAAAATGAAAATGCTGCTTGGAGACCCTACGTTGCCATTTCTTTCTTGGTTGGTGGTTTCACTTCCATGGTTTGTGGTTACATCAGTATGATGATTGCTGTTGAATCCAACTATAGAGTTGCCCACTCCGCTAAGTCTGGCCTCTCTGAAGGTTTCAAGATCGCCTTGGCTGCTGGTTGTGCTATGGGTTTTGCTTTGGTCTCCATTGCTTTGCTCATGATCACCCTCTTGATTGTCATTTACAAGGCCATCCATGTTGGTGACAAGACCAGCTATATTCCCGTTGATTAAGAATTAGACGTCATCTCCCAACTCTTCGAATTCATTGCTGGTTTCGGTTTGGGTGGTTCAACTGTCGGTCTCTTCGGTAGAGTCGGTGGTGGTATTTACACTAAGGCTGCTGATGTTGGTGCCGATCTCGTCGGTAAGGTAGAACAAGATTTACCCGAAGATTCTCCTAGAAATCCCGCTACTATTGCAGATAATGTCGGTGACAACGTTGGTGATGTTGCTGGTATGGGTGCTGATCTTTTCGGTTCTTTTGCTGAATCTACTTGTGCTGCTTTGGTCGTTTCTGGTCACTCTCTTCTTACTACTGATAATTTAAGAGACTTAGATACCTTATTCTACCCCTTGATTATCTCAGCTTTCGGTATTATCTGTTGTATTCTCGTTTCCTTCTATGGTGTTTACGTTAAGAAGGTTGAACAAGAAAGTGAAATTGAAACCTCTTTGAAGAACTAACTCCTCTTCTCTTCCATCCTCTTAACCCCTGCTATTATTGGTGCTGCTTACTTGAACCTTCCCGAAGATTTCACTATGGACGGTAAGGAAAAGCACGCTTGGTAAGCTTTTATCTGCACTATTGTTGGTGTCTGGGCTGGTTTGGCTATCGGTTACATCACCGAATACATGACCTCTCACTCTTATGGCCCCGTCAGAGAAGTTGCTAACTCCTGCAGAACTGGTGCTGCTACCAATATCATTTACGGTCTTGCTTTAGGTTACCTCTCCACCATTATCCCCATCTTCTGTATTGCTATCACTGCTTACGTTGCCCTTAAACTTTTGGGTTACTACGGTGTTGCTTTGAGTGCTTTGGGTATGCTTTCCAACTTGACCATCGGTCTCGCTATCGATGGTTACGGTCCCATCTCTGATAATGCTGGTGGTATTGCTGAAATGGCTGAAATGGGTGAACACGTCAGAAAGAGAACTGATGCTTTAGATGCTGCTGGTAATACTACCGCTGCTATTGGTAAAGGTTTTGCTATTGGTTCTGCTGCCCTCGTCTCCTTGTCTCTTTTCGGTGGTTTCTTGACCAATGCTAGTAACTCCTCCTCTGGTACACCCTTGAGTTTCGAAAACACCCAAGTCGTGAACCCTATGGTCTTCGCTTTCCTCTTAGTCGGTGCTATGTTACCCTATGCTTTCTCTGCTTTCACCATGAAGTCTGTCGGTAAGGCTGCCCTCGAAATGGTCGAAGAAATCAGAAGATAAATCAGAAATGAACCTGGTATCTTGACTGGTGAAAAGGAACCTGACTACCAATCTTGTATTGCTATCTCTACCAAGTCTTCCCTCAAGGAAATGATCGTCCCCGGTGCTCTCGTTATCTTCTCTCCTATTGTCGTAAGATATTAATATTTTTTTAATTTTTTCACTAATTTCAATTCAAGAGTATCAATCAATCAATCAGTAAATCAGTAGAGTAACTTTTGATATTCTACTAGAAATGAAATACCTCTACTTTGAAAAACTTTTTCTAACAATTTTTAATTTTATAAATTAGACTGGTATCCTCTTCGGACCTGTTGCCGTTGCTGGTTTATTACCCGGTGCCTTAATCTCTGGTGTCCAAATGGCTATCTCTTCCTCCAACACTGGTGGTGCTTGGGATAATGCCAAGAAATATATTGAAGGTGGTAACCTCCAAAATGAAGATGGTGTCCCCTTGAAGAAGGGTTCTGATGAACACAAGGCTGCCGTTATTGGTGATACCGTCGGTGATCCTCTCAAGGATACTTCTGGTCCCGCCCTTAACATTCTCGTTAAGCTTATGGCTATTCTTTCTCTTGTCTTCGCCAAGTTCTTCTGTTACACTGGTTTCCTTACCCGTGATGATGTCCTTGGACCTAACTGATCAATCCAATAAGAATATTATTGATCACTTCAAAACTAACCATTTAAACATCTCTAACAAAACATTTAGTTAACTAGTTTTCATTTTAATCTTAATATTCATCTCATTAATTTAACATATACCACTCATCATGTTGTATAAATTTATTCGTGTACATGTTAGTATTCATTAAGATATTATTTTCCATTCCAAATCTAATTCCTTCTTTATAACCTTTCTCAATCAATCAAACAATCGATCGATCTAACATCAAAAACAATTCTTAAATACCATCTATAACTCAAAAAAAATCTTAACTTACTACCAAGAAAGAACATACCAGCAAATAAAGAAATTAATAAACTCAAATTTAATATTCTAAAAAGTAAATAAATAAGTGAGAAGGTTGATAGAATATATAAAAAAGATCTTAAAAAGAGAGAATGAATGAATGAATTAATGATATTTAAATTTAAGTTTTTCTTTACTTTTAATTTCAATATCCCTCTAAAAGAAATATGAAATTACACTTTTCTTCCTTGAATTAAGAATAAATCATTCATTTACTAATGTAATTAAAAAAGGGAATAATTTGTAAGTATCTTGAAGTATTTTATTAAACCAACTAACTAACTAACTAATATTTAGCCATTTAATCTTATTCATTATTTGACTTTACCACTTTACTAAATTAAAAAATACATATATTTAAAAGTATCAGATAATTCTTTCATAATCGAGATTTAAAAAAGAAATTAATTCTAAAAACTTATTTACTTTATTTTAAGCTGAATTTATTTTGAGAATATTTAATTTAATTTAATTTATAAAAATTTCATCACTAAATAAGGTAAAGATTTGTAAGGATCTTGAATTATTTTAATAGGTTAAATCAATCAATCAATCAATCAATATTTAGCCATTTATTCCTATTAATATGAGTTATAGCTTGAATGATATTATATTTATATTTTTAAAAGTATCTCATAATTCTTTCATAAACGGGAATTAAAAAAGAAATTTAATTCAAATAGACTAACTGATTGATCTATTTTAAATAGAATTTCCTTTTAGAATATCTTTCTTAAATATTAAAAATAGTATTGTTACTACTGTCTCTATACATCTTCTATGTATTTGCAAATGAAAAATGAATTAGTAGCAAGCCATTATCAACCCAAAATAGAAAATAGATTGTATTTTATTAAAAAATAAGCAAATATAATTTTAAATAACAGTTACATCATATTTTCTTTCAAATCGTAGTTATTATTTGAATAGAGTATCATAGGGTAGGGTTGATAAATTTATTAGGTTTAGTTACCAAGATCTATTTCAAATTGGAGTACGAAATCAAATAATATTTAAATTTTGTTTGAGTAGTAATTTACAATATTCTCATACAGATAAGGCAATCTGATCATTAATTTACTAATCACTTTTAATTAATTATCTCTCAGATTTAATCAAAATCTAAACTTTACTTGAAATTTTACAATCTGATTTTAGCAAGCTAAATCTAATTAATAAATACTTATTATTGATTTGGAGTATTCTATTTTATGCTTCAATAAATACAAACAAATATAAGCTTAAAAAAGAAAAACAGAATTGGACAAACATACACTTTCCACATGCTAGTTTTATAGAACTTGTTTGGCTTCTAAAAGTCTAAATAAAATAAATGGCTTTAACTTCTAAAAAATGGTTAAACTTTATTTATTAGCTTTAAAAAAGATAGTTATTTACTAATTATCTAAATTAATACTTTTAAAAGTAGATTGACTAACTCATTTGTTTTAAGTGAGATATCTATTCTTTACCCTTTTTTATTATATTAATAGAAGAAATGAATAAATCCTAATTTTTTATATTCAAATGCATCCCTACTCCAATAAATTTCTGTTTTAAAATAATTTATAGCTTATTAATTTAAAGATTTACCTCATAATAATTTTAAAAATTAACAAATTTATGAAGATTCAGACAATTTCTATTTTACTAATGAATAAATAGAAAGATACTAATAATATTAAAACAAACATAAATTAAAAAATATAAATTGGAATTTCAAAGTTTAATAAATTGAATACATTTATCAATGTTTCATGGTTTCAACGATAATAGAATTAACTAATTTACTCACCTTTTTAAACTTCCATTATATATATTAAGGATATTTTATTTATAATATTTATTTAAGATTTAATTTAAAACTGATTCTAAACAAGCGATAAATGATTGAAAAAAAAGAGATTTTTTAAGATGATAAAAAGAATTAAGAAATCTATAAAATATTATTTATTCCATTTACTCATTCTCACTCATTCTTTATCAAAATAAAACAATTATTTTAAAAAATAAAACTGATCTTTTAATATTTAATTTTATAAAATAATAATACTAAATAAATAAATATAGAAGTTAGATTTTAGAAAAGCTTTTCTCATTGATTAAATAGTGAGAGTAGGTAGATTAGTTAATATCTTTCAACAATCCAATAAATTGAATAAATTGGGATAATTGTAATTTCAAGTTACTTTTAAATAAAGATTTATTTCTACTTCATTTGGAATGTTATAGCACTTAATTCAGATATTAATTAAAATTAAAATAATTTATTGTAACAATTAATATTAATTAAGTAAATAGATAAACAAATAGATAATTTAAAATATAGATTATTAACAAAATAAAAGTAGAGAGAATTTCAAAGTTACTTTACTGCCTTTTAAATAAAAATGGAAAGCTAATTGAAAAAATATTCTATTAATGGTAATACAGAAAGAATGATAGAATATTACTAAATTTGATGGCTTAATAATTATATTAATATATAAATCTGAAATTCTAATTAAATGAATGAAAATGTATTGAATTGAAGAATTAGAAGGAAATAAAAGATGATTGGTATGTATGTATGCATGTATGAATGTATTATATATTTGCGTCTATAAAGATAATTAATTGTTTTATTCATTCCTGTAATTCAAAGATTTCCATCTATCTATCTATCTTTATTTATTAATTAATTACCTTTGATTTGAATGAATATATCTTATTGAATAACTATTTGATTGTGATTCACCTTTTAATTCATAGATTGATTTATTAATTAATTGATTGATTGAATATTTCCTAGTATAATTAAATCATTATAATAAATCACATATAATTTTAATCAAGTAGACATGTTTAATATTGGAAATGCCTTCCCTGCTAATTTGAGTTCTTCTTAAGAAGATCCTAAGCCAGATCCTAAAGCTCCTTTAACTTTTATCAATTATTATCCTATTAGCTCCGATCTTTAGCAACAAGAGCCTAAGGAAAGCTAAATTAAAGAAATAGAATAGGCTTTAGAATCAAGAATAAAATTTATCATAAAAAGCTTCTTAGATTAGGAACAATAACCTTTAAATATCATTCCAAAAAAGGGTAATCTTGATTTAAAGAAATTCTTAAACAAGCGTGTTGAGAAGTTAAATAAACGTACAGAAAAGGCTATAAATAAGCTTCTACGTAAATATTTTTTGCAATATTATGATTATATAGATTAAATAAGGAAATAAATGAACATGGTTATTTTATTAAAACGAATTAATAGGTTAAAAATATAATTTAGCTAATGGAATAAAAGATGAAGATTAGTCTGATGAAAAGAAAGAAGTATAAAAAGAAAACGAAAAGAAAGCAGAAGTTAAATTCAATCCTATGTATAATAGAGAAGTAACCTACGACAGCGAAATGTATGATGAAGATGATATCGCTGAAAATGAATAAATTAATACTGATGGTGATGCTCTCCTCGATGCACTAGCAACTCAAGATAAATTATATCAAGTAAATAAAAGATTATTTCATTTAAAAGTATTCTTAGGAGCTATTTACATAAAGTGTATATTTTAAATAGAGTCTAAGATATATTCTTTGAATCTATCTATCAATTTATTAAGGAATAAGTGATTAAATTATAACAAGAAATATAAGATAAAATAAAAATATAATACATTAAAATTAATGGAATAAAAAATAAATAGAGTAGTAATATAATAAATTTTAATTTTATAAATAATAGAAAATAGATGAAGGAAGTGATTCTGATTGATTCATTGATTATTTGTTTTTAGTACTTGATAGATTAATTATAAATAATCTAACTTGATTATAAAATATCTGAGAATACTTTTTTAAATACAGGAGAATAATCAATCTCTCTTAATTATGGTTGATTGATTATCTTCGTCCTGCTACAATAAATAACTCACATAATGAAATAAATATAACTATAACTAAAACTAATCCTAAAGAAATGATTCATTAATCACTCCTATTTTAAAACAAATATTCGTATTAAAGTAAGTAAAATCTCCAACTATTTATACAACTTGTAAATTTAATCAGATTAACATCCACTGTCAATCTACTCAATATTATTTATTTATTCTCGATTAAAGTTTAATTACTTCAAAGTCATTCTCATTATTTAAATATTATCACTTACTTACTAAAACTAAAACGAATCCGAAATAAATCATTCATTAAACACTCCTATTTTAAAACAAATATTCGTATTAAAGTAAGTAAAATCTCCAACTATTTATACAGTTTGTAAATTTAACCAGATTAACATCCACAGTCAATTTACTCAATATTATTTATTTATTCTCGATTAAAGTTTAATTAAAAGTAATTCTCATTATTTAAATATTATCATTTACTAACTTGAGATTTATATTAAATTAAACTAATTTATTTAATATTTAAAAAAATTTAAAACACTTATTCATTTAATTCATAAATTTATTAAAAAAGCTTGGATCTTCTTAAAAAAATAAAAAGTAAATAGTAGTGCTAGTTAAAGCAAAAATATAAATATTATTTAATCATTGAAAAAAGTTTTTTTTTTTATTTTATTTTAATCTTTTTGGGATTTATTCTTTTATTCTTGTTTTATATTTCTTTAGTTTTTCTTTTTAGATTTTTTATTCATCTTTAGTGTTATTGTTATCTTTGATTGTATTGTTTTTAGTTTAAGTTTCTTTTATTCTTTATTCTTTGTTTAGTAATTTTTTTCTTCTAAGTATTTTATGCTTAGTTTTGTATTGTTTTATCTCTATTGTAAGTTTTTTTTGCTTTTGTTTTCTAGTTATTTTTTTGCTTTTGTTAATTTATCTGTTTGTTTGTTGCATTTATTTATTTAATTCTAGTTAGTTTTTTTCTTCTAATTGCTGTAGATTTTTTATCTTATGTTTTATTTGTCTCGGCCTCTCTTCGGCTTGGAGAATATCTTTTTTATTTATTCATTTATTTTTTTATTTTTTATAGTCTATATGCGACTTATGTTTAATGTTATTTGATTTTCTTTTTAGTTTTTGTGTCTCTCATTTTAGTGCCTAGTATTTTTAAAACAATATTTTTATATAAGGAAAAAGAAGAATGCCCGTCTGGCATTTAAAGTGTGGGGTGCCTTTGATATACGTATAATCCGAAGAATAGCCCATTGGGAGTTGTTCAAATATCCGAATTCTTTAAAAACTGTTGGTATGCGTTACTGAACCTATGATTAGTTTTTTCCGCCGATTAAAATTGGAGTGGATATCTGAACAACCTTTGGTTATAACAAGACTAGAAGAGCTATCAGGTAAAAAACTCTGCCGAACGCTGCTGGCCCGGCAAGCTGCATCTAGCTTGGTCCTTTTAGTTAAACTCATCTAAGCATAGAAATTTTTCATATACTTTTGGGTTTTGTGAGTTTAACTTTTTTTTGTTTTGAAATTAATTAATTAGAAATGTGTCTGTTTAGAAAAAGATAAAGAAAATTAAAAAAATTGTTAAGAAAATTTATTAAAACTCTATCTTTTGTTTGTTAGTTTTTAATTAATATAAAGATTAATTCGAATTGAAAGATATTTTTTTTGAAATTTAAATTAATTAAGGAATTATGTATATTTGATAATGAATGAAAAAAGGCTAATTGAATAAAACAGTTAAGAATTAATTAATTAATTAATAATAATCTGGAAAGATATTTATTTTTAAGCTCAAAGAAAGTTCATTTCACAAACAATTAAACAAATAAACAAACAAAAAAAATAAATTTCGAAGAGAGACTCTATTGTATTCTGAGTTATTTCAATTTAAACCCTTTTTAAAGAAATCATCTATCTATCTATCACATCTATGTCTTTAAATTTCATCTTTCATTTAAATTTATTATTTAAAATAATTCTCAAATTCTTCTCGAAAACTTAAAAAAATACTATTAATAACTATTATAAGCACTTATTTAAATTCTATTTTTAATATTTTCTCTATTATTTTTTTCCTATTTTCTTGAGTTTTCAAACCAGTTATTTCTTACTACCTCACTCTTTGCTCTCCTTGAAATTCCTTCTAAAAACTGATAATAAATCTTAAAATACTAATTATTTAGAAATTTAAATATTAAATGGTTAGAAAGATATTACAAAAAGGCGCAATCTAAGTTGCGATATGCTTTTATACTAAAATTATTGAGAAGACTGTCATAAAATTTGAATATTTCGATAACACTTCTAGTGAATTTCTATGATTTGAAAACAAACTCATTTAGTATAAAATATTGTTTTAAGTAAAGAGAGTAAGTAAGTAAAATCTATAACATCTCCAATAAGAAATGAATATAAAAAGAAATGTTTGTAAGTGTGAAGTCTAACTAAATAGTTATAAATAATGAATGTTTAAAGTAAATAGTAATATGATTCATTATTATAACCTGCAAATATATTAATAGGATATATAAAGATAGTTGTGATAAATGATAATCTCAATGATATAATTAATATGAAGATTAGATTATTAGATTTATTGAGGAATAAATGGATGGATTGTGATGAATTTTATTGATAAGAAGTATACTTTACATGGAATGATACGTATTTATAATAATAAATGCAATATATTAATATGAATTGATTGATTATTTGTTTTAAAAATTGCTATTTTGTTTTTTCTGCTACTACGACTGCTATTATGCTATCTGTATGCTTTAATGCAGTGATTTGGTTGTTATTAAAAGACTAAGAAGAAAAATAGAATAAATTAGATCTTTCATTTCTTTCTGGTGACAGTCTTGGAGAGCCAGTCGAGACCTTCGAATAAACCTTCACCACTGAGAGCGCAGGTACCTTAGATGAACCATTCACGTCCTCTGAGGTTAGCGAGACCGAGCTTTTCAGTGATTTCAGTAACGTTCATGACACCCATATCTTACTTGTTGGCGAAGACAAGGAGAGCGGCTTCCTTGAGGTCATCTTCGGAGAGCATTCTTTATAATTCTTCCTTGGCAATTTCGATACGTTCCTTATCAGAAGAGTCAACGACGAAAATGAGACCTTGGGTACCTTGGAAGTAATGTCTCCATAAGAGTCTGATCTTATCTTAACCGCCGACATCCCACACTGTAAATTTAATCTTCTTGTATTCAACACTTTCGACATTGAAACCAATGGTGGGAACGCTCTAAACGACTTCACCGAGCTTCAATCTGTAAAGGATGGTGGTCTTACCAGCGGCATCGAGACCCAACATCAATATTCTCATTTCGACCTTATTGAAAATCTTGTCGAAGAGTTTGGAAAGTTGCATACCCATTTTTATTAGGCTATATCTTTTATCTTTTTATTAACTTTTCTTTATTCTTTCGAATTTATTTTATTTAAATTTTTTATTTCCCACGCCTTCCTCCTTGCTTTTAAATTATCCTCCCCACATTCATTCACAATTCCAATACGTAATAGAAAAGATTGAATTTTGATATTCCTTGTATTTTGTTTTTTCTGACAAGGAAAAATTAGGATCATACACATGTTTTCCTTCCAGGACAACTTTTTTGATTTTTTAATTCTGGTAATTCTTATTCCACCTTCCATTCCTCTTATAATTATTAATTTGTTCAACGCTCATTATTTTCTTCTCTCCTTCCATCCTTCTTTTTTTACAGTTATCATATACTCAGAGCATGTAAAGTTACAATAAGTTCCTCATACTTCAATAATTATCAATCTAATTTCTGTCTAAATTATGAATCCTTCTCCCATTTATAAGCGCAGTGGCTATATCTTGATTATTTTCCATTAGCATTCTTGATTGTAGGAGAAATTTATTGTTAGCAATTGTTAATTTTTGGTTTATTTTGAAATTGATAGTATTATCTTACATATATATTACTATGCCTTAATCAAACTAATAATTTATGTGATTACTGATTTAACAATTATCTTTTCATTTAAATTAAAGTAATATCTTTCTCTTTATTTTATCAAAAAATGAATGAATGAATCTCTCTCTGGTTAATTTAATATTAAATACTTGCAAGAACTATTAAGATTGTCATAGGAGTATTATTCTGTTGAAAAAAGGTAATTATTTAATTATCAAATTAATTTATAACTTATTTGCGTTATCTCAGGTTAAAAATGATTGAATTATTCATTAGATTTCTATTTTATCAAGAACCTTGATATGATGAATTGAAAGGTTAAATTGTATATTGTTTAAAAGAACTTATCTTTTGCAAATTAATCAATCCCTTTGAAAAATAGATATTACTAGCTGAATAATATAACCAAATTATTAATATGTTTGAATATAAATTGTTTGGTTTTAAACTGTCTATTTTTGCTAATGTAATAATTAAATCATCGATATTCATAAATTTGGCATCAACGAAATTAATTATACTATTATTTTAATTAATCTAACCATTTAATTTATATCCTTTCTAAATTATATCCTTCAACACTCTTTTTAATTGATCACCTGATTAAAAGATTATTAAGCTTTTTATCTATCAATTAATAAACATATTTTTATTCTTATTTAAAATGAATTAATAATATTATAATTATCACTTACATAATTAATGAAAACAAGATGAATAAAACTATAGTTTATTGATTAAAAATATTAATTTTAAATCTCTTTAAAATATATTTTTATGTTAATAATTAATTAATAAATAATATTTTAATAAATATGAAAATATTTTAAATTAGACTATCAATTAATATTTATTATTCTGACATTTAAAAGTACATTATTAAATTTTAGGTTAATTTATTTATTTATAATCATAAGCTAGTTATGTATTCCCTTCTTGAAAATAAACTAAAAATCTAAAGCTAATCAACTATTTGAATATTATTATGGTCATTGTTTAAAAATAAAAAGATGAATACTACTTAATTTCAACTCAAATTAATGAATAAATTTTAAATAATATTCTATTAATTATTATTACTATAATATTCGAATTTACTTAAATACAATAAAAATAATATTGATACCTTGCTTATTTATTAAATATAAAAATATAATTAATTTGTTCTATTGTTTAAAATAATATAATTAATTTGTTTTTATTTTTCAAAATAATGTTGTTAATAATAATTTTAAAAATAAATTAAATATAGCTAGCAGTAACATTAATATTATTATTTTGGATTGAAAATATAATAAAAAGTACATTGATTAATATAATTCTCCTTTTATTATATAATGAAATTAAAATTGATAATTGATGGTATTGTCTTTCAAAAGAGGGGAATTTATAGATCTGTTGTATAGATTTTATAAATTATTTATGAGCTAAATAAATTTTCAGTAAACAAATAAAATCAAACTCAATATAGTTTCGAACATGGATTTAAATTTAAGATAGTTTTGTAAATTGCATTCTAATTTAGAAGTAGAGTACATTCATATCCATTCCGAAAAATCATAAATGTTAAAGTGTAGTAAATGCATTATAAAAGAGAGATTAAATCCAAAAGATTTAGTATTGTTTGATCAATGTATTCATCTATCTTAAAGAAATCATAATGATGAAGTAGATGATTCATTTATTGAAAATTGGCCTCCAGGAGTTAATCCCATTCTTTTAAACTTAATCAAAAATAATTTAAATGTAAATAAGAAAGATGAGGTTAAAAAAAATATCCTTGAATACTTTGAACTGTTAGAGAAGGAATTAAACGAAAATCTATAAACAACCAAAAAAACCATATTATTATAGATAGAATCAATTGATTTAAATTATAATTGGGCTAAAGAAGCTTATAATTAAATATCTCAAAAGGATGAACTATCTGCTATATTTTCTTAGAACAGAGATAACCCAGAAGAGCTTAACTCAAAGCTCTCAGATCTAATTGTAAGTATGAAAGATAAGTCTTAAGATTACATAAATACGATTAAGAAACTTTATTAAGAATTTATTGAAAGAGATAGTTATGTAGACTTTTAATAACCAAATTTAATTAAAAAGCTAATGATTGAATTATTTCAAAATATTAGATTTTATCATCAATGTAATGAAGAGAAAGATGAAAATGATCAAGAGGAGATACATGAAAATAATCAAGAAATAAGTGAAGAAGAAAACTAGAAATCTGAATTAAGCTGCAAACCAGTTATTGATTATTTGAATGGATTATATTATCATTTTAGAAAATAAAAATAAACTCTGGAAAGTAATTTTCTTGAATATGATGAGAAGATAGTCAAATTAAACAATGGAATAAATTAATTTATGACTTAAGCTTTCTTGAACAAACAATATCAAAGTAGTATTGTTACTATTCAGGATCTATGTAAAAATTTAGATTAATAATTAATTTAAAAAGACATTAAGTATTATAAATTAAATGATATTTTCTTGGACTTAAATGCGATTTAAGAATCCGTAATTAATACTTCCTTATCTATGCTTAATATTAAAGAGGAATAAATTTAAAATTTAAATTTACTGATCGATTCTATGAAAAGTAATAATAAAAATCCTAATTATTAAAACAATACAATAGAGTATTTTAAAAATTTGTTGTAAGCAGATAGATCATTTGTCTAAAAAGACCTGTAAAGTATTTTAGATATCCTTGAGAAATACCCTATATTTGACATTTTACCTTTAAAGTGGTTTAAGCCTATAAAGAATAATTTTGTTCTCTCAAGTACATAAGGATAAATAATAGATTAGAATTAAAAATAAACATTTATTTCAAATAGTTATGAAGCTTGCATCTATGCAGGTAATATTCTTGATAACTCTAAAAAATACATTATTAGATTTAAATTAAGTTCTTCTTTGAATAAAATAAACTAAATCTACATTGCTCTTATTGATACAACAACTAACCTATAATATTTTATTAGTAATTTCTAATAATAAGGTATTGTTGTCTCTAAAGGATAAATGTTACATTAAAAAAATAGGATTAATGAGATTGAGATGAGAATTTGCATAAAAGATAATCTTTTAATCTACTCAGATTTTCCAGTTTATGGAAATTTGAATACAAAAACTCAAAATGATCCTCAATTTAATTTAACAAATAAATATCTTATATAAATTGAATTACATTAAGCAGTAGATTAATTTGTTCAAATTACCGGCTTTTATGAAGTAGATGAATTCCCAAAATTCTTTTGAGGTTTGGAGGGGAAGGATAAAATTCTAAAACACTTTGTTCAATACATGAATAAAATATATTTATTTTATCTCTTATTTATGGATGAATGTATGGAAGGAAATATTTTTCTATGTCTTTATATCACTTAAGTAGAATAAAATAAATGGATTTTTACCTTAATAATTATTATACTATTTACATCTTTTCCTTTAACATCTTAAAAATATTAAAATATTATGGAGATTTTTTTAAAGAAAAATTTAATTAAAATTGGTTCTAAAAGTGAGAATGTTATTAATATTTATTATATCTTTAATTGGAAGAAACATTATTATAAATTAATAATATCGAAAGAAACAATTAAAACAGATCTATCTAAATATGGATAAATTATAAGGATTTGACTGCACGCTTCATAAGAATAGAAAGGCTACTTATTTATTAATTGATTAAGAAGACATTAACTTATTTAAATGCAGCTATTGCTTGGTTGAATAAAATATTTCTCCTTAAAAGCTCATTTTTCTTTAGGATGTTTTAGATAATTAAGATTCTGATAAAATAATAGATAATTGGCCACCCAATCTGTCTAAAGATATGCTAAATTCTCTCAATGATGTCGCAAGTTCTAATCTTTAATTATAAATACTCAAAGATATAAATCAATTCTTTGATGAGCTTTAAAATGATATTGTTTCCTTACTTTAAGAAACTAAAAAAAAGTTTGTCCTACATATTAACTAACTTGAGAATTTAGAAAAATGCTCCAGATAAACCTATTAGGATATTTCTTAATTTAAGAAACTCTAATAAATACTCTTAAATGAACAAAAAGATAAAACTCAAATTTCCACTGAACTTAAAACATTTTACAAAGAGATGATTGATATTTCACAAGAAAACTAGGATAAATTATAAAAATCTTTGGCTTCTTTTGATGCCAAATATAAGAGAATCTAATTAGAATAATTAAAAGGCATAAAAAATATGGTTTTATCTTTACTTAAAAAAATAACTATTAAAGATTAAGAAGAAAATTAACAGAATCAAATAAATAATAACTAGGAGTAATAAACATTATCATAAATTCCTTAAAATAACTAAAAATAAATTATAGAAAGTGAAGATTTAAATTTTTAAGAGATTATTGATATATCTTTCTCCATATTTGAGAATTATGATAATACTGTCTTAAATTAAACCCTCTTAATCAAAAATATTTAGAGTGAATTTTACAAATTAAATGAATAGGTGTAAGAAAATCAGAAAATTATATAATTAGATAAATCATTTGAAAATAATAGCATAGAGAAAATAATTACTTTACTAAAAGCATAAACAAATGAATTTACTAATCTTATTTAATAGAAAAAGGATTTTAATGTTCATAAAAGTATTCAATTACTATTAGAAAAAAAATTTCAAAAACAAGAGAGATCCAATTCTCAATACATAATAAATAGGTTGCATTAAGATACTAAAATATTTGCTTAATTAAATATTCAAAAATTGATAAATGATTATCCAATTTTTGATATCAATAATCCTAATAAGATTATTCCAATAACTTTCTAACTACTCCATGATAAAGATGATAATTATTTTTCATTATTTCAAGCATTTAATTGGAGATTTAAATAATATAGACACCTATTAAATACTGAGAATAAAACATTTCTTGTTAAATCAGATTTCTATTTTGATAACAATAAGAGATATATTATCAGGTTTAAGTTTAATATGCCTTTCGCTAAAATGAATACTATATAAATTGGTTTACTTCATTAAAATCAGTAAAACTCAAATCAATCATTAACTCATTATATAGGTAGCAGCGGATAAAGTAATTAATCATAACCAAAAAAAGGATAGTTATTGAATAGTATTTTTAGCACTAGATATGAAGAGATAAATGAAATTGAAATGAGAGTCTTTATTAATGAAAATATTTTAATCTTTACTGATTTTCCACATTATAAAAATGTGAATGATATTTACTCATAATTTGATTAAACTCTTTAATGGTATCTAGGAATTTATACTACAGGAGAAGGAAATAAAGTAATAACCATTTAGGAAATATTAGAAGTAGACGAATTTTCAAAACTCTACTGAGATACTTTCATCCTTAAATTTGCAATGTAATAATTCATGTATTATTTATAGTTTTATATTTAATTTATCTAACTACTTAGCAAATATCTTAATTTTTTCTTCTTCTAATTTAGTGTATAATTTATCTCAATTATTTTTCAAACATCTTAATTTATTATTTCTAATTTTATGCTAATAAATTAAATTTTAAATATAGGTAAGAATAACACCCTGTGGTTTAAAATTTTTATTTTCATATTTTTAATGACAATTTTATTTTTTTTTTAATAAAAGTTTTATTTTTTTACTTCTTTTTAAGGTTTGTATAATCCTACTCAAATCCTATATAATATATTCTCTAAATATATTGATATTTTCGTTTTGGATTTAATTATAGGAAAGAGTGAGTAGAATAGAATCTCCTAATAAAAGAAAGAAACAAATTCCAACTAAATTGAAATATTTTTTGAAAAAAAGAATATAATTAGTAATTAAAAAGATGTGTATATAAATACATAGATTGATTGGCTATATAAATATATTAAATTTTTCCTTTTTGTGAAAAATAATTTGTGTATTCTATTAAATAATACTTAATAAGAAGCATCATGAATTGAGGTTTCAAATAATTTTGCAAATAGCATAATAATTCAGATATAGAATACATTCATATGCAATCTGAGAAATCATAAATCCTAAAGTGCTGTTTATGCGTCTTATAAGAGTAACTAAATCTAATAGATTTAGATTTGATTGAGGAATGCATAGATCATATTCAAATAAATTGCAATCAAGAAGAAGATGATACATTTATCCAAAATTGGCCTCCTGGAGTTAATATAAATCTAAGATTTTTAAGATCAAAAAAAATAATCAGTTTGTTAGTTCAAAACTTTAATTGAATATACTTGAAGAGATTAATTAATTCTTTGATGGATTATAAAATGATATAATTTCCTTACTCTAATAAGCAAAAAATAGTTTAACCTGGAGATTAACTAACTAAGTAAAAGCGAAGAAATAACAAAATAAGCTTATTATGATATTTCCTAAGTTAAAAAATTGTAATAAATTCTTAAAGACTAACAGAATGATTAAAAAGTAATATCTACAGACTCAAAATTTTTTTTCTGAGATGGTTTAGCTTTCATAAGAAAACTAGGAAAAATTATTAAATTCATTGATTTCATTTGAGGCAGGATACAAAAGAGTCTAAATTGATTAGTTTAATTAAGGGCATGAAACGCATGGTTTTATCACTATTAAATAGGATGATAGTAAAAAATTAAGAATCAAGAGAAGTAGATAATAGAGAGGTTTAGTAAGAGTAATAAATAATATATCATCAATGTATCTTATTCTATTTTTAAGAATTATAGTGATATTATCTCATAATATGAAGAATAATTGTAAATTTAAGAAGACCAATTTAATAAATTAAAATAAAAATTATTAGAAAATAGGAAAAATATATAATTTAATAAACAATTTAAAAATAATAACATAGAAAGTATATTAGTGAAATTGATTGAATAAGAATGTAATTTTGCATGCTTTATTGAAGAGAAAAAAGAATACAATATTCATAAAAATAATTATAACTACTAGAAACGCTTTATAAAAATTAAGAGAGATCTAATTCTTAATATATTATCAATAAATTAAATGAGGATTTTTATTTACTTAATTATTTATAAATAGAATAATTAATTAGAACCTATTCTATTTTTGATATTAATAACTCTATAAAGATTATCCCTATAAAATTTTTACTAATTCCTGCCTAAGATGAGGATAATACAAAATTATATGATTCATTGTATAAAGAATAATATAAACATACTATAAATTCTCATCATTTAAATTTTTAAGTGAAATCAGATTTTTAATTTGATCAAAATAAGAAGTATTTAATCAGGTTTAAGTTTAATATGCCTTTGAATAAAATGACTAGTATTTAAATAGGACTAATAGTTCAGAATAGAAACTTTATTCATTTTATAAAAGATAATGGAGTCTCTGTTCTTTTTCTTTAGCAAAAAAAGGTAAAAATTTGTATGGCACTAATCCCAATAGATATGAGGAGATAAATGAAATAGAAATGAGAGTCTCTATTAATGAATAAATTTTACTTTCTACTGATTTTCCTTTATACAATAATATGAATACTATCCCTATTCAGTTTAATGAGGCAAACAATTTGTATTTAGGGATTAATTTTAATGGAGAAGGAAATAAAGTAATAACCATTTAAGAAATATTAGAAGTTGATGAATTTACAAAACTCTACTGATTTATTGATTTATAGTTTAATTTTTGTTACTCAGTAATTATATAGTTTTATATTTATTCCTCACTAATTTATAAATATCTATCAATTATTATTTTAAACTTAAAATATATTTTTTTAGATTGCATACATATTTTTCTTAAGAATTACCAATTAATTTAGCTTAAAAGTTTATATTTCATCTATTAATACCCTTTCACTTGATATTTCTATTTCTATTGTATCTTTAAATACATCAAAAGTAGGTTTTGAATAAAATAATATTGCAAAAATTGATTTCAATATAAATTTATTAAAAAAATATTATAATTAAATAGAAATATTTGTTGAAATGTAATTACTAATTCCAGAGAGAAAAAAGGGATATAAAGAGAGATATGCTGTTTTGATATAGTTAGTAAATTTTATTATTAGATTGAACTAAATAATTTGCATATTTTAATATAATCATACAGAATAATAAACATCATGAATTTAGGTTTTAAATAGCTTTGTAAATAGCATTGTAACTAAGAAGTAGAATACATTCATATCCATTCTGAGAAATCATTAATTCTTAAGTGTCACTTATGTGTCATTGAAGATTAAATAAATCCAAAAGATTTAGTTTTGATTGATCATTGTATTGATCAAATTTAAAAAAATCATAATGAAGAAAATGATGATGATGATATATTTATCAAAAATTGGCCTCCTGGAATTAATCCTATTCTCTTAAACTTAATCTAAAATAACTTAAAAGTAATGAAGAAAGATGAGATTAAATAAAATATTCTTGAATACTTTGAACTATTAGAGAAGGAATTAAATGAAAATCTATAAATAACCAAAAAAACCATATTATTATAGATTGAATCAATTGATTTAGAGTATAATTGGGCTAAAGAAGCTTATAATTAAATATCTCAAAAGGATGAGTTATCTACTATTTTTACTTAGAATAAAGATAATCCAGAAGAGCTTAACTCAAAGCTCTCAGATCTAATCCTAAGTATGAAAGAGAATTCTGAAGACAACATAAATAAAATTAAGAAACTTTATTAAGAATTTATTGAAAGAGAAAGTTATGTAGACTTTTAATAACCAAACCTAATTAAAAAATTAATTATTGAATCATTTTAAAATATTAGATTTTATAATGGACTATAAGTCCATAAAGATAGTAATAATGAGGTTATAGAAGAAATCAATTAAAATAATCCTATGAATTCTGAAATTAGTTGCTAACCGGCTATTAACTTCTTGAATGGATTATATAGACATTTCAAAAAATAAAAACAATCTTTCTAAAATAATTTGATTCAAAATGATGAAAAAATAGTAGAGTTAAACAAAGGAGTAGATTAATTTATGAAAGAAGCTTTCATGGATAAATAATATCAAAGCAGTTTAGTTACTATTAAAGATCTACGCTACATCCTAGATTAGTGGTTAATTAAATCTAAGATTGAAAATATAAACTCAGAAGATATAATTTAAAACTTAAATATCATTTAAGACTCTGTAAGTAATACATCTGTGTTTATGCTCAATATTTAGAAGAAATAAATTGAAAATTTAAATGAACTGATTAATTCTATGGGAGATAATAATAAAAAGCCTAATCATAGTAATTATCCAGTGGAATATTTTGAAAATCTTATTTAAGCAGATAGATTATTTACCAAAGAAGATTTATCTTAAGTATCAGAAGTACTCCATAAATATCCTATATTTGACATTAAACCTTTAAAAATGTTTAAGCCTATTTTTAATTAGTTTTCTAAAGGTAATCAATTTGGGCAAATAATAGATTAAAATTAAAAATAAATTCTGAATTGTAATACCAATGAAATTATAGTTTTTAATAGTAAAACTCTAGATAACTCTAAATAATACCTTATCAGGTTTAAATTAAGTGATCCTTTGAATTAAATTAACTAAATTTTTATATGTTTAAAAAACCTTACAAATAATTCATCCAATTATATTAGTAATTCAAATTCTTAAGGAATATCTACCTCTAAAGGATAATCTTTATTTTTCGCTAACTTTTTCAATGAGATTGAGATGAGGATTTGCATTGAAAAAAATATTTTAGTGTTTACTGATTTCCCAGGTTATCTAAATGTAAATTCAAAAACTGAAAGTGATCCAATTCTTAATGTAGAAAATTAATATGTAATATTAATTTAACTTAAAAATGCATATAACAAATTTATTTAAATTACTAATTTTTATGAAGTAGAAGAGTTTCCTTAACTTTGAGAATAATATAAGAAAATAATTTGTTGTTTTTATTATATATTGTAAAGCATTTAAATAATTAATGTAATATTTTAAATTCTCTCAGTAACAATAAAATAATTTAATACTCTTCTAATATTCTAATCTACTCATTATATGATTGTATGGTAGATACTTTTCATGATAGATCTAACATTATAATAATTATGAAATACATTTTTTTAAAGGAAATTTAATTGAAATTGGTAATAAAAATAATGAATTTTTGTTTTCTATTTATTATTTACTTTTTTGAAAGAAAAGCTGAATATTAAATTATTAACATTAATTAATAAAGTAATAAAATAGATCTATTAAATTATGGATAAGTTAGAAGGATTTAATTGCTAACTTCATAAGAAGAGAAAAGCAACCTATATATATATCAGTATGGAAGATATTAATTTATTTAAATGTAGTCATTGCATAGTTGAACAAAACATTTAACCTAAAAACCTTATTTCTCTTTAGGATACTTTGGATATTTAAGATTCAAATAAAATAATCAAAAACTGGCCTCCTAATCTCTCACAAAAGTTATTAAATAGTTTCAATGAAGTCGTAAGTTCTAAACTTTAATTGAAAATACTAGAAGAGTTAAATTATTTCTTTGATGGGTTTTAAAACGATGTTATTTCCTTACTTCAATCAACAAAAAAAACATTTATCATGCATGTTAACCAACTTAACAATTGCGAAGAAAGTACTCGATAAATCTATTATGATATCTCTTAAGCTAAGAAGTTGTAACAAATAATTAATAACAAAGAAAGTAATTAAAATGAAATTTCATCTTTACTTAAGACTTTTTTCTCAGAGATGATTTAGCATTCAGAATAAAACAAGGAATAATTAGAAAAATCATTAATTTCTTTTGATAATGAATATAAAAGAATCTAAATTGATGAATTAAAGGGTATAAAAGACATGGTTTTATCATTATTAAATAAAATAACAATAAAAGAAAAGGAAGCTAAAGAAGAAAATATTATGAATAATAGCGAGGAGTAATAATAATAATAATAATAATAATAATAATAATAATAATAATAATAATAATAATAATAACCTAATTTAGATAACTAAATAAGAATTATAAATGATGAAATTTTAAATTTCTAAGATATTGTTGGTGTATCTTTTTCCATTTTTAAAGATTATTACTAAGGTATAACATCATAAAATGAATAACAAAAAAATTTATAAGATTAATTTTATAAATTTAAATAGTAGTTGTAAGATAATCAGAAAAATATACTATTAGATAAATAAATTAAAGAAAATGATATTGAGTAGCTAATAACTAAATTTGAATAATAATAAAATGAATTTACCAAGATTATTGAAGATAAAAAGGATTTTAACATTCATAAGAATATATAATTACTGTTAGAATAATAGTTTAACAAATAAGATAGATCCAATTCTCAATATATTATTAATAAATTGTATGAGGATAATTCATTATCTAATTAATTACAAATAGAATAACTAATTAAAAATTACCCAATTTTTGATATCAATAATCCCAAAAAGATAATCCCTATATAATTCTCACTACTTCCTAAGAAAGATGAGCAAAATATACCTTTAATTTTATAAAATAAATTGAGAATTTAATAATATAAGCACACATTAAATACTTAAAATAAAAATTTTACAGTGAAATCTAACTTCTAATTTAACCACGATAAGAAATATATTGTAAGATTTAAGTTTAATATGCCTCTAAATAAAATGTCTAGTATATAAATTGGATTAATTTAATATTATGAGTTATACCAATATGATAAATTTATTCATTATTTGTCTTCAAGTGAATCCTCTTATTATGATTAACCAAAAAAAGGAACATTTTTGTATGGTACTAATCCCATTTAATATGAAGAGATGAATGAAATAGAAATGAGGGTTTTTATTAAAGAAAATATTTTAATCTTTACAGATTATCCAAACTATAGAAACGTGAATGTCGCTACTACTACATTTAACTAAACCTTGGATTAGTATTTAGGTATTTCAACATAAGGAGAAGGAAATAAAGTAATAACTATTTAAGAAATATTAGAAGTAGATGAATTTTCTAAACTCTATTGATTTATTGTATCAGAATTTATTTATTTTAGAATTATTTTTTATATTTGATCTATAATAATTATTTTGCAAAAATCTTCTATTATTATTTTATAAGGTAATTATTGTTTATAAAGTTTTAAATTTTAATAAGTTAATCTAAAATTAAAAAAATTTTTAAGAATTACCAACAAATTTAGCTTAAAAGTTTATATATCATCAATTAATACCCTTTTACTTTATATTTCTATTACTATTGTAACTTTAAATATATCAAATGTAGGTTATGGAAAAAATAATATTGCAAAAATTATAAATTTCATTAAAAAATAAAAAGAAATGTTACAATAAAATAGAAATATTTGTTGAAATGTAATTACTAATTCCAGAGAGAAAAAAGGGATTTAAAGAGAGATAAGCTGTTTTGATATAGTTAGTGATTTTATTATTATTTCGAACTAAATAATTTACATATTTTAATATAATCATTTTCAATAATAAACATCATGAATTTAGGTTTTAAATAGCTTTGTAAATAGCATTCTAACTAAGAAGTAGAATACATTCATATCCATTCTGAGAAATCATAAATCCTTAAGTGCCACTTATGCGCCATTTAAGATTAAATAAATCCAAGGGATTTAGTTTTGATTGATCATTGTATTGATCAAATTTAAAAAAATCATAATGAAGAA
>JH651265.1:434627-561122 GCA_000260095.1 Tetrahymena borealis | reverse complement strand
AAAAAAACCATACTATTATAGATTGAATCAATTGATTTAGAGTATAATTGGGCTAAAGAAGCTTATAATTAAATATCTCAAAAGGATGAGTTATCAACTATTTTTACTTAGAATAAAGATAATCTTGAAGATCTTAATTCAAAGCTCTCAGATCTAATTTTAAGTATGAAAGAGAATTCTGAAGACAACATAAACAAAATTAAGAAACTTTATTAAGAGTTTATTGAAAGAAATAGTTATATAGACTTTTAATAACCAAACCTAATTAAAAAACTAATGATTGAATTATTTCAAAATATTAGATTTTACGATGGAATATAAGTTCATAAAGATAGTAATAATGAAGTTATACAAGAAATCAATTAAAATAATTCTATGAATTCTTAAATTAGTTGCTAACCAGTTATAAACTTCTTGAATGGATTATATAAACATTTCAAAAAATAAAAACAATCTTTCTAAAATAATTTGATTCAAAATGATGAGAAAATAGAAAAGTTAAACAAAGGAGTAGATTAATTTATGACTGAAGCTTTCATGGATAAATAATATCAAAGCAGTTTAGTTACTATTAATGATCTTTGTTAAATCCTAGATTAGTGGTTCGTTAAATCTAAGATTGAAAATATTAATTTAGAAGATATAATAAAAAATTTTAATATCATTTAAGAATCTGTAAGTAATACATCGATATCTATTCTGGATATTTAGCAGTAATAAATTGAAAATTTGAATGTACTAATTAATACTATGGGAAATAATAATAAAAAACCTAACTATAGTAACTATCCAGTGGAATATTTTGAAAATCTCATTTAAGCAGATAGATTATTTACCAAAGAAGACTTATCTTAAGTATCAGAAGTACTCCATAAATATCCTATATTTGACATTAAACCTTTAAAAATGTTTAAGCCTATTTTTAATTAGTTTTATAAAGGTAGCTAATTTGGGTAAATAACATATTTAAATTAAAAATAAACTCTTTATTGTAATACCAATGAAATTATAGTTTTTAATAGTAAGACTCTTGATAACTCTAAATAATACCTTATCAGGTTTAAATTAAGCTAACCTTTTAATTAAATGAGCTAAATTTTAATTTGTTTAAAAAATCTTACAAATAATTAATTATATTATATTAGTAATTCAAATTCTTAAGGAATATCAGCTTCTAAAGGACAATCTTTATCCTATGCTTACTTTATTAATGAGATTGAGATGAGGATTTCTATTTAAAATAATATTTTAGTGTTTACTGATTTTCCAGGTTATCTAAATGTGAATTCAAAAACTTAAAGTGATCCAATTCTTAATGTAGAAAATTAATATATAATATTAATTTAACTAACTAACGCAATAAACAAATATGTTTAAATTACTAACTTTTATGAAGTAGAAGAGTTCCCTTAACTTTGAGAATAATTTAATAAAATAAGTTATCATTCCTGTTGTTTTTATTTTATTGTTGTAAAGTATTTAAGTAAATATTTTAATATTTTATATTCTCTTAAAAAATAATTTAAGACTCTTCTAACAATCTAATCTAATCATACAGTAGACACTTTTCATGATCTATCTAAGATTATAGAAATTATGAAGTAAATTTTTTAAAAGGATCTACTAATCATGCAGTAGATACTTTTCATGATCTATCTAAGATTACAATAATAATGAAGTACATGTTTTAAATGGAAATTTAATTGAAATCGGTAATAAATATTATTATCTAAGATCTATCATAAAAGTTTTTAGTTTATTCTATCTTTTATTGAAATAAAAGCAGAATATTAAATTATTGACATTAATTAAAAAGATATTAAAGTAGATCTATCAAATAATGGATAAATTATAAGAATTTAATTGCTAACTTCATAAGAAGAGAAAGGCAACCTATTTATATATTAGTATGGAAGATATTAATTTATTTAAATGTAGTCATTGCTTAGTTGAACAGAGTATTTAACCTTAAAATCTTATTTCTCTTTAGGATGCTTTGGATATTTAAGATTCAAATAAAATAATCAATAACTGGCCTCCAAATCTCTCACAAAAGTTATTAAATAGTCTCAGCGAAGTCGTAAGTTCTAAGCTTTAATTGAAAATACTAGAAGAGTTAAATAAATTCTTCGATGGGTTTTAAAATGATGTTATTTCCTTACTTCAATCAATAAAAAAAACATTTATCCTTCATGTTAACAAACTAAATAACATCGAAGAAAGCACTCGATAAAGCTATAATGATATCTCTTAAGTTAAGAAGTTGTAACAAATAATCAATAACAAAGAGAGTAATTAAAATGAAATTTCTTCTGAACTTAAGGCGTTTTTCTCAGAGATGATTTAGATTTCAGAATAAAACAAGGAGGAATTATAAAAGTCATTTATTTCTTTTGATACTGAATATAAAAAAATCAAAATTGATGAATTAAAGGGTATAAAAGACATGGTTTTGTCATTATTAAATAAAATAACGATAAAAGAAAAGGAAATTAAAGAAGAAAATAATATTGATAATAGTGAGGAGTAGTAATTATAATAACAACCTAATGAAAATAACTTAATGAAAATTAAAGATAATGAGGTTTTAATTTTCTAAGATATTATTGACGTATCTTTTTCCATTTTTAAGAATTATAACTAAGATATCAATTAGTAAAAGGAATAATTTTAAAACTTATAAGATTAATTTAAAAAATTAAAATAATAATTGTAAGATAATCAAAAAAATATGCAATTAGATCAATAAGTTAAAGAAAATGATATAGATGAACTAAGAACCAAATTTGGATAATCTAGAGACGAATTTAGCTTGATTATTAAAGACAAAAAGGATTTTAATATTCATAAGAATATATAATTACTATTAGAATAGTAGTTCAATAAGTAAGAAAGGTCGAATTCTCAATATATTATTAATAAGTTGTATGAAGATAATTCATTATTTAATTAATTAAAAATAGAATAACTAATTAAAAATTACCCAATTTTTGATATCAATAATCCCAAAAAAATTATACCAATAAAATTCTCTCTACTTCCTTATAAAGATGAGTAAAATATACCTTCAATTTTATATAATTAATTGAAAATATAATAATATAAACACATTTTAAATACTTATAATAAAAATTTTACAGTGAAATCTAATTTCTAGTTTAACCATAATAAGAAATATGTAATAAGGTTTAAGTTTAATAAGTATTTCTATAAAATGACCACTATATAAATAGGATTAATTTAAACTAATCAGCTAAACTAAAATGACAGTTTTATTTATTATTTATCTCCAACTGTATAAAATTACACAAATTAACAAATAAAAGGAAATACCTTCAATAGTAATTAAGCCGCTTAACATGAAGAGATAAATGAATTAGAAATGAGAGTCTCTATTAATCAAAATATTTTAATCTTTACTGATTTTCCATATTATAAAAATGTGAATAAAGCTACTATTAATTATGATTAAACCTTGAATTGGTATTTAGGAATTTATACATAAGGAAAAGCAAATAAAGTAATAACTATTTAAGAAATATTAGAAGTTGATGAATTTACAAAGCTCAATTGATTTATTTCATCAAGATACTTACTTGTTTATTGTGTTATTAAGTTTCATATTCCATATATCGTAATTAATTTAAAAATATCTTTCTTTTTAAATAAATATTAATTAAAATTTCTAGAGGTATTTATTTATACATAAGGAGAAGTAAATAAAGTAATAACTATTTAAGAAATATTAGAAGTTGATGAATTTTCAAAATTATGTTGATTTATTACATCATATATTTGTCTATTTTCTATTCTTTTTAAAATCTATCAATGATATTTATTATGAAAATATTTTCAATTATTATTATTTTACAAATTAATTTATTATTTATTATTTTGTTTTTTTTTTAAAAAGGTGATTTAGAGTATTTTTCAAATTTTAATATTTAATTATATTGATTTCATGAATTCAAATTATCTTTAATGAAGTTTTAAAAATAATCATATTTTAGGGATATTTGATAGCTAACTTAACATTTTATACATTCAATTCAGAGAAATCATAAAAAATTATACTATTTTAAGCTTTCAACCTACAAATTACTTGATTTAAATATATAATAATTTAAGAACTCATTTAAATTATTCAATTTAGTTAAACATAAAAGCTTATATTAAAGGAAGGAGTTTGACTTCTTAAATTTTATACATAAAATAGATTAAATAAATCTAGTTAGAAATTAAATTAAAAACAAGTAATTTGAATAAAAGATAAAAACAAAAAGATAGATAACTAAGTTATGAGTGCTTCTTAATCCAAAAGTGGAATTTTCGAAAAATTAGATATTTTTGGAACTCCAATCACAATACGATTCAATGATATGGATTTTCATAAAACTTTTATTGGTGCATTTGCCACTATTGTTATAATTGGTGTTCTATTAGTAGAAGTATTTTATGTCTTAGTAGACCTAATTAATTACAATAATGTTAGTGTAATTTTTCAAGAAGAAATTGTTAGCGTGCCTAATTAATTTATCATGAACCCTAAAACATTCTAATTTGCTATAGGTTTACTTTCTGAAAAACTCAACTATATAACAGATGAAGAAGTATTCTATTTTGAAGCTGTATTTCAGTAAACAGATAAAATCTTTAACGCCACATCTAATTAGTATTAATTCATAACAAATGAAGTTCCTTTTAAAATGGTATAGTGTTCTCCAGAAAATTTTTAAATGGAAAATATTAAAGAGTATTTCTTGAGCTTACCTTATTAGAGCCTGTATTGCTTTGATTCACATAGCAATTTAGAACTTAAAGGTCAATATGGTGCTTAGATTTACAAAAGACTAAGAATAAGGCTAAAAGAGTGTGAAGGAGTAAATTGCAAAATTAAAGAAGATAGAGATAAGTTACTTCACGATGGTTAATTATAAATTTTTTATGTAAATTATGCTCTTTAAATAACAAATGTGACATAGCCATTTTAAGAGTTTGGGTAGAGTTATTTTTGGAAACATAGCAAAAACTCTCTGAAGAATATCAATGTTTACTTTAGAAATACTTATTTAGAATCAACAGAAGGCATAATTGCTCCAGAAGTAAAGAAGTATAATAAACTTTTCTATAGTTTTGATAGAGAATAAATTCTTTCTTAGATTGATAACACATTCTTTGAGCTCTACATTAATTTAGAAAAGAATAAAGAATCTCACTACTATCACAAATATCTCACTTTAGCTCAAGCATTCTCCTAAATAGGTGGTCTTTTTAATTTCCTATTAAGTATTGGGGCTCTTTTCTTTAAACCAATTTCAAGAATTATCTATAAATAGAAACTAATTAATCTCATATTTTCATTTAAGAAAAATAATTTTGAACCTAAAGATAATATCGAAGAACCTATAACTCACTCGCCCTAAGGTATTCCTTTTGAGAATTTCTACCAATTAGACGACGATGGCTGTAAAAATGCACTAGTCTCGTATAATTAGTTTTTTACAAAAAATAATAATGGAACTGTAAGTACATAAACACGAATTGGAAACTAAAAATTTATAAAGCAAGGAGAGACACTAAAATTAGATTCTTAAATCATAAATAATTAATTAACTGATAATGCGTTGAAGACTGAATTCAAATAAATAAACAATAAATTATTACAATTAAATCATGATAAAACTGAAAAGGGGATCAATTAATCATAATAGTTATAAGATTAAGAATTAACGATAAGTAAATTAGCTTAGACACAGTAATTGAAGCAATTCAAAATTTAATAATAAAATATACAGAGTAATTAAAAATTTTCTTTTAATGATTAAATCTCTAGTAATTAATCTAAAAACATGGAGCTAAGTAACCAATAAATATTCAATCAAGCCTTAAAAAGAAAATACTAATAAGATACGAATTAAGAAAGCAAAAGTACTAATAAAAATATGAAAGATAAGTTATAAAAAAGTGTTGAAAACTACTTAGACTAGCTCTTTAATAAATCTGATAATAAATTCAACATAACTTTTTCGGATATCATAAAAAGTAATCTTTCATCAGTATTTAAAAATTTATTCTCTGGCTGGAAAATGAGTACAAAATCATAAATGATACAATATGGACTATAGAAGATGAACTAACACCTTGAAATTAACTATATAATCGATAAGCTCCTAGAACTTGAAAAGCTTAAATAATTACTTTTAAATAATGAACAAATAAGGCTATTTAATTTGATCCCAAAACCAGATATAAATGAAATCTACTTTAAAAATGAAAATTCTAATCATTAATTACAGAAAACTCATATCTTCCTAGCTTAAAATAAAAACCTTTAAGAGAAGATTATAGATGCATAGGATGCTTTTAATTAAATAATAAATGGAAAAGGAGAATTGTCTTAAACTAACAATAAACTTCTTGAATTACTAGATCCTAAATTAATTATTTTTCTGGGATAAAATAACAATTATTCGAGAATACTATCTTAAAGATAGACAATATCTTTATAAAAAACTGAAGAAAATAAGTAATGTACAACTACTTTTAACCTTTTTACTGACAAAAATTAAATTTTAGAAGAAAAAAATATGCCACAAAGTGATTTATTCGTAAATCTAAATGTTGCTGAAGAATCAACTTTTAATGAAGAGTTTAAAAGTCCCAGACCATTCATTAGCTCTTCAAATAGCAAATTTTTATAGTAGATAAATTGAAAAATTTAATATTACTAACTATTTTTTATTAAAATTATTAATTCTAATAAAAATTGAAGAAATACTTAATTGTATCTAATTTACAACTCAGTCCAATAGATAAAAGATATTAAAATTTAATAATTAAACACAATATTGTATTTTAGAATCTATATATTTTTATGAGAAATAAACTTAAAAAAATTTAACTAAATAATTTTGTGAAATATCTTTATAAAATTTATTTTCTAGTTTAGATCAGAAATATTTTCATTAATAGGATACAATAATTAGAATACATTATTTAAGATAAAAGAATTGGTTCAATCATTATTTTTTAATAAAATAAACTATTAATTATTTAAATAATATTTTTGAAGATATGTAATTATATATTCCAATGAGATATCTAACTAACTAACTATCTATCATTTGATTGTTATGTGTAATAATCAATCAATCAATAATACTTTTATTATTTTTACAATTAAAAATTTTGGATTTACTAACAAGTCAAGCTTAACAAAAAGAAAAATGAATTAAAGTTTTAAATAGAATTGTAAATACCATTCTAATTTAGAAGTAGAATATATGCATATTAACTCTGAAAATTCCTAAATTTTAAAGTGTAACCTATGCGAACTAAAGGAAAAAATAAATCCTAAAGATTTAGTATTAATAGAAGATTGTATTCCTGAAATACAATAAAGTAATAATGAAGAAGCTAAAGATGTTTTTATCAAAAATTGGCCTCCGGGGGTTAATACAATCCTGCTGGATATAATTAATAATAACCTAAAGGAAATAAAGAAAGATAAGATTGAATAGGAAATTCTTGAATACTTTGAGTAGTTAGAAAAAGAATTAAATGAAAGTCTATAAGTAACAAAAAAAAGCATATTATTATAAATAGATTCACTTAATTTTGATTGTAATTGGATTAAAGAAGCTTACAACTAAATCTCTCAAAAGAATGAGTTATCAACTATTTTCGCTTAGAATAAAGATAATTCAGAAGAGTTAAATTCATAACTCTCATAACTCATCTTAAAAATAAAGGATAAGTCTGAAGATAATAAGAACAAAATCAGTGATCTTTATAAAGAATTTGTTAGTAGAGATTATTAAATTGATTTCTAATAACCAAACCTAATTAAAAGACTAATCATTGAATTGTTTTAAAATATTAGATTTAATAAAGGATTATAGGTTGATAAAGATAACATAAATAATAAAGAAATTAGCTAAAATAATCCTAAGAAATCTGAAATTAGCTGCTAGCCAGTTATTAACTTCTTAAATGAATTATACAATAATTTCAAAAAAGAAAAACAATCTTTAGAAAATAAGGTAATTGAGCGTGATGAGGAAATATTCAGATTAAACGATGGAATAGATTAATTTATGACTTAGTCTTTTAAGGAAAAATAATTTCTAAGCGGTGTCACTATAATTGAAGGTCTATATAAAAACCTAGATTAGTGGTTAATTAATTACAACATTGAATATAATAATGTAGATGATATTATAAATCACTTAAATATAATTTAAGATTACACAATTAATACATCAGTATCTATGCTCAATATTTAGAAGGAGTAAATTCAAAATTTAGGTTTACTAATTAATTAAATGGAATATAAAAATAAAAACTGTAATTATAAAAATTATACGATAGAATATTTTAAAAATCTTCTTTCGGCAGATAAATTATTTGTTTAAGAAGATTTATCATTTATTTTTAAAACATTAGAGATGTTCCCCATATTTGATATTAAACCTTTAAAATAGTTTAAGCCTATATAAGATAAGTTTTATGAAAGTGATGAAAAAGGTAGTAGAAATTTTTATTACCTAAACAAAAAAATAATAGATTAAAATTAAAAATAAACTTTGCTCTCTAGTAACTCTAATGGTGACTATTTTAGAAGTAATATTCTTGATAATTCTAAAAAATATATAATTAGATTTAAACTAAGCTAATCCTTTAAAGATATGAACAATATTTAAATTTCTCTTCAAAACTTTACCTCTAAAAAGTATTATTTTCTTGGTAATTCATCTAAAAAAGGTTTAGATAGAACTAAAGGGTTACCTGTGAATGAAATACAAAATATTTATGAGCTTGAGATGAGGATTTGCATAAATGATAATTATTTAATTTATACTGATTTTCCTAATTATGAAAATATTTTTGTAAAAAGATCTGCTGATCCAAAATTTAAAATAAATGATTAATATTATATTTAAATTATGTTATCAGGAATGTAAGAAAAATTTATTCAAATTACTAATATTTATGAAGTAGAAGAATTCCCATAATTTTGAGAAAAGTATAGTAAAATAAACAAGTTTTTTTTGTTGTTTTTATAATTAGAAAGTAAATGTCATTTAGAAATTTTTAAAATATTATTAATGAATACCTTTTTATATTTCGTAATAAAATAAGGATATAATAATAAGTAGGATTTTCATCAAATTTAAATATTTATAATACAAGAATAATGATTAGGAAGATGATGCATATATGATAAAGATTATCTAATTAATATTCATTCTTAATATGAATTTTATTAATGCTTGTTTAATTTATTATTTCTTTAATTAAAAGAAAAGTTAATTATTAAACTAACATTATTCTAAAAAAGTAAATAAATAGATCTATCTAATTATGGATAAATTACAAGGATTTTTTTGTTAGCTTCATAAAAATAGTAAGGCTAACTATCTATTTATAGATTAGTAAGATAACAATTTATTTAAATGCAGTCGTTGCAAAATTCTACAAAATATCTCCTCATAAAAGCTTATTTCTATTTAAGATGTTTTAGATGATTAAGATTCAGATAAAATAATCCATAACTGGCCTCCCAATCTCTCGCAAGAAATATAAGATACTTGTTCAAAATTTTAATTCCACAGGGTTGAAGAGATTAACTAATTCTTCGATGCCTTATAAAGTGATATTACTTCCTTACTTTAATAATAAAAGAAGTATTTTATCCTCCATATTAATGAGCTAGATAATGTAGAGAGATAAGCTAAATAAACCTATAAAGATATATCTTAGGTTAAGAAATTGTAATAAATTCTTTTAAGCCAAAAAAGCGATTAAATAGAGATTTCTACTAAAATTAAAACACTTTACTCTGAGATGGCTTAGATTTTGCATGAAAACTAGGAAAAATTATAAAAACCTTTCTTATAATATGAAATGGAATATACAAAAGTCTAAATGGAGTAATTATAGGGTATAAAACATATGATTTTATCTTTATTAAAAAGAATTACTATTAAAGATAAAGAAGATAGTGAAGAAAATATAATAAATAATAAATCGGAGTTATTAGCATAAAATCAACCTTAATCTAACTTAAATAAAAATTAAGATAATCAAAATAATTTGATTTTTGAAGATATTTTAGATGTGTCGATATCTATTTTTAAGAATTATTTTGATAATCTTGCATATTTAAATCAATAAAAGAAAAACTCAAAAGAGGATTTCTAGAAATTATAATACAAATTATAGGAAAATCTATAAACTTTTAAATTGGATAAATAATTAAATAAGAATTTTATAAATGAAATAAGTGCTTAGTTGAAAGATTTAAAAGATAAATTCTCTAAAGATATAATTCAGATAAAAGATTTTAATATTAACCAAAGTATATTAAAACTATAAGAAAAAAAATGAAATAGAAATAAGAGTTTCTATTGATAAAGATATTTTAATCTTTACTTACTTTCCTTTTTATAATTAAGTTTCTATTAATTCTAATTAAAAAAAATGGTATTATAGTATTTAAGAATTTGGAGAAGGAAATAAAGTTTAACTGTTTAAGAAATTTTAGAAATCAATGAGCTTTCAAATCTGTACTGATTTCCTCCCTTACTTTTTATTATAATTGTTTTTATTTAGTTGATAGTATGTATACTCTTTGCATATAACTTGAATTTTTGTTTTAAAAGTTAACAATCCAACTTAATAGATTTAATATTTCTCTTTATATATTCTGTTTAATCTAACTTTTATAATTAATAAATTGAATATGAAGTTTGAATTTAGATGATATTTAGTTTATTATAGATTAGTTTGAAAGAAGTAAAAATATATTCTATAATTAGTTTTTGCTTATTTCTTTACAAATATTTCAATAATATTTATGATTCTCAACATTATTACATTTCTATTTTTATCTAGCCAAAAAGTTTTGCCACCTTCTAAAATTAAATTATAAAAATAAATCTTCAATCCTAATGGAATTTGTAATAATTTTGAAATTTTACAAGTAGAATTCTGTAATATTAAATTGATAGAAATGTCATTGATTAATTTAGAGATAATTTAAGAAAAAAATGCTTTTCAATAAAATATTAGAATATTTATAAAATGAAAGAATACTAGGCAATTTTATAAAAAAAGTTATGCTTTATTGAAATCCATTTAAAGCCTTTATACTTTACTATTTAAATAATATTTATTTCAAACACATTAAAAGACTATCACTTCAAAATTTTTATGATTCAAATAACAATTCCTATTTAAAATTAGCTATTTTTGATTTAAATAGTTAATAAAAAATGTAAACCAAAGGGAGGAAATATTTATTAAAGAGAAAATACTAATAAATAATTATTATTTTCCATGAAATGTAAAATATTATCAAATTTTCTAAATCCTTAAAATTTATGTTAGATTTTATTATTATCTCTTAAAATTAATTAAATTATTATTAAATTGATTTGATTTTACAAGATAATGCTAAAATCAAGAAAAGCATAACAATTCGATATAAGTTCCTTACTTTTGGGAAAAGTATTTTATCTAGAAAAAAAATTGAATCTATATCAGAAGTTATAAATTCTAAAAAAATATGGAAACTTTTAAAGAGTGATTATCAAGGCTACAAACCTCAAATAAAATATATTATCTAATTAAAATTGTAGAAAAAATATGCAAAGTAATCATACTAATACTTATCCAAAAATATGGAGGATAGGAATATTAATTAAGAATTCTTCCATTTTTATTTCTATGATGTATTTTTATTTTTTTAACATAGCTAAAAAAGATGATTCATTTCTAGGTTTAAGATAAAAAGCAATTTTTTTAAGCTAAAATTAAAAAATAGTGAGATCAAATAAGGCTCAATTGCATTTCTCAATATGTATTTACGATCTAGATAAAGCGTATAAGAATTACGTTAGCTAATTGTGCTGGATTTTTAAGAATTACTAATTCTACCTAATCTGATTATATTTGTTAGTAATACAATCAACTCTTAAAAATTATATAGTTTATTTTAAAGCAATAATTAATTTTACTACACAATATGGTGTTATAGTCTATTTGAGGTAAAATTAATGCCCTCCGTAAGATAACAAAACAGAAAATTATTTAAATGAAAATTAAATAAATGAGCTTACACTCACTTAATCACTGTTTATAATTAAATTAAATGCTTATACAGATAAATAAAGGTTGAGTTCTATATTTGTAAGCAGCAGATAAAACATGATAAGTTATGTGTTTTCTGTTTTTCAGAAGTTATAATGCAGTCTTTAAATTAATTGAGTAAATTAATAATAAACGATCAAACACAATAATATTAAATAAAAAAGAACTCAAAAAAACTTTAAATAGAAAAAACACAAGTAACAAGTATGACAACTCTAAAATCCAAAGGAGGAATATTAGAGAAGTTTGATATCTTCGGAACTCCTATCACAATAAGATTCAATGATATGGATGTCCATAAAACTTTGATAGGTGCTCTTGCTACTATCATAATTGTTGGTGTATTATCAGTAGAAGTATTTTATGTCTTAGTAGACCTAATTAGCTATAAAAATGTTAGTGTTATTTTTCAAGAAGAAATTGTCAGTGTTCCTAACAAATTTGTAATGAAACCTTAAACATTCTAACTAGCAGTTGGCCTACTTTCTGATGGTCTAAAATATATTACTGATGAAGAAGTATTCTATTTTGATGCTGTTTTTCAATAAACAGATAAAATATTTAATACAACGTCCAACTAATATTCATTCAAAACAGTTGAAACTCCTTTTAAAATGGTTAAATGTACCCCTGAGCACTTTTAAATGGAGAATATTAAAGAGTATTTCTTGAGCTTACCTTATTAGAGTCTGTATTGCTTTGATATTAATACTAACTTAGAGCTATAAGGGTAATATGGTGCTCAGATTTACAAAAGACTTAGAATTAAAGTAAAAGATTGCTAAGGAATCAATTGCAAAAGTTAAGAGGAAAAGGAAAAACTACTTCATGACGGTTAATTATAAATTTTTTATGTAAATTACTCTCTTCAAATAACAAATGTGACTTAGCCATTTTAAGAGTTTGGGCAGAGTTACTTTTGGAAACAAAGCAAAAACTCTCTGAAGAATATCAATGTTTACTTCAGAAATACCTATTTAGAGTCAACAGAAGGCATTATTGCTCCAGAAGTAAAGAAGTATAATAAACTTTTCTATAGCTTTGATAGAGAATAAATTCTTTCTTAGATTGATAACACATTCTTTGAGCTCTACATTAATTTAGAAAAGAATAAAGAATCACACTACTACCGTAAATATCTCACTTTAACGCAAGCATTCTCCTAAATTGGTGGTCTTTTTAATTTCCTTTTAACCATTGGTGCTCTATTCTTTAAGCCAATTTCTCAAATTATTTACAAATAGAAACTAATTAATCTGATATTTTCTTTTAGGAAGAAATCATTCTAAAATAATGGCAATAATGAAAAATCTCCAATCCTTTCTCCAGAAACTAATTTTGTATCAATAGAAGAAGAAGGGTGTAAAAATATGGTAACATAGTCTAATCAATTATCTACATTAAATATTAATAAAATTTCAAATATAAAAACTCGAAGTGCGCATACAAAATCTCTAAAACAATCTGAAATTTTAAAGCTAGAGAACCAATCCCCAAATAATTAATAATATTATCTCAAATAATAACTTGAATCAAAATTAAGTAACCCATAATTAATTAAATAAAAGAGCTATAAAACTGAAAACGGGGTTTAATCATAGCAGATCTAAGATTATGAATTAAATTAAAGTAAAAAAATTAAGGAATTTTAATTACAATAAATAAATTAGGAATCCTAGAAAATACAAAATAATTTATAGTTTTCCTTAAACGATTAGGTTGTAGGTGATTAATATCCTTAGTAACTTAGTAGCCAATAAATTTTTAATTCAACCTAGTAAAGAGAAAAGTAAAAAACGAGGAATATTTTCAAGAGATACTTAGTTAAAGACAGTCAAGATAAATAAAATAAAAGTAAAGAAAACTAATTAGACAAGCTCTTCAATAGATCTGAAAATTCATTTTATATAACATTTACAGATATCATAAAAAGTAACCTCTCATCAACTTTTACAAAGTTCTTTAATGGATGGAATATGAGCACTAAATCAAAAATGATTCAATATGGTCTATAGAAGCTGAACTAACACCTAGAAATCAATTATATAATTGATAAACTCCTTGAACTTGAAAAACTTAAGTAGTTACTTTTAAATAGTGAGCAAATAAGACTATTTAATTTAATCCCAAAACCAGATATAAATGAAATCTTCTTTAAAAACAGTGATCGAACCAATCAGGATTTACAGAAAACTCATATTTTCCATGCAAAAAATAAGAATCTTGAAGAGAAGATTATAGATGCACAGGATGCCTTTAATTAAATTATAATAGATGGAAAAGGAGAAGTGTCATAAATTAACAGAAAACTACTAGAACTGCTAGATCCCAAACTAATAGTATTTCTGGAATAGAATAGTAATGTTTCCAAAATGCTTTCTTAGAGATAAACATTGTCCTATTAAAATTATTAAAATGATGAAAATAAATAATAAATGACCACAAATGGTAATAATACTACAGAAAGAAATTAAATATTTTCAGAAAAGAATATACTATCAAACGATATATTGATGAATCTAAATGTTGCTGAAGAATCGACTTTTAATGAGGAGTTTAAAACTCCTAAGCCATTCATTTCATCTCCTAATAATAAATTCTAATTATGTATGAATTTAAATTGAACTTTTAATGGCTTTTGAATGAAATTTATAAAATTAGAATTCTAAATATATATTATATTTATCATTTGCTGTCTTATTCAATTTATTATTATTCTTTTTCATAAAAACATATAAATTAAAATATTAAAACATCATTTATTTTAATGAAAAATATATGCTTTGAAATTAATTAAAAAACACAGATTGATCCTATTTTTGGATTATTAATTTTATGTAATTAGTTCTAATTTCCTTATTTCTATCTGGATTTCTTTATTTATTCTCTCTAAAGTAATTTGTAATAGCTCTTTATAAACTTTATAACTTATTCAATTTAATTAGCATAGCTCATTTATTTTAATATTAAATTCAAATGAATTTTATAATTTTCTATCGATTTTTATAATTAAATTATTATCAATTTTTTCTTAAGCTAACTTAAAGTGTGAGTAAATAAATAGGTAACCTTTATCAAGTTCCTAAATCTTTAATTTTTTCATTTATCTTATATTGATAATAATCATTTGTCGATTATATAACTTAAAAAATCTATTCTTCTACAGGATTAGACAGACATTTATTAAAAATTACCAATGCTAATATTAATCTTCTTTATTATTTCTTTTAATTTCTAAATTAAAAAAACTATATTTGTTTTAAAAGAATCTGGATAATTACTAATATAGATAATTAAATAATCTTAAGATTGTTATTTTCTGTGTTATTAATTTTTAAATGTCAAATGAAATCAAATTAATTTTAATAAAAAACAAATTTAATATTGATTAATCTATTTCTCTTTTCAGCACATGATGTGCATTAAACCTAAATATAAATAAATCGTAAACTCTGCTAAATAACTCAAGTAATCAAAAATAAATATTTTCCATTCAAAAATGAATGAATTTTTTAATAAAATATAATTTTAGAAAACATAAAAGATTTTGGGTTAACACTTAATATTACTTCTATATTATAATTATTATTATTTTCTTTAATAAATCATTAATCATTTTATATTTAATTAATATAGCAATAATTACAATTTAGTTCAAATAATTTTTTAAAAAAAATTAAATTATTGATTTTCTATTTTATTGAGATAGAATAATATTATTAGAATTAAATTTATAGGGATAGTATTTTTACTATTATTTGGCAATTTATTATTTAAATTATAATTAAATCTAGTAATTAAATCATTTTAAAGCTATCATGCTGCTAATATTAAAGATTCTGGTACTTTTATTGTATTATCTTTAAATAATTTTTTCAAAATAAATACTAAGATTAATTCAGAGTAGTATTTTTCACAAACTTTTCTATTTGTTATCAAGTGAAATATTTATGTGGAACAATACTAATATAAATTAAATATATTTTTAATAGTTCTCAGATTTAAATAATTTTATAATTTTAATTTAGTAATAATAATTTAATTAAAATTTAAAAGTATAAACTACTAAATATTTTAATTTTAATAAATATTAATAACTAAAATATAAAATTAAAAATAAATTAAATAATCTCTATAAACAAAAATCTTATGTAAGATCTAAATTTAATAACTCTCTTTTACTTTGTATTGCTAATAATTTCACTTACAAAAGCTGATAATGAGAAAAACCTAAATTAAAATGAATCCAGTTAGCTAATTGATGTAAATCAAATGCTTGAATATATGAATTCTGATGCTTTAATACTAAAAAAAAGTATTGAAAAACTCTTTGAAGCTAATTTACCAGAAATACAAGATACTTTAAAAGAAAAACCAACTCATAGTTTAAATGAACAATAATTTGGGAAGTTTTTAATAAAATATTTAAGTGAATATACATAATAGGCTATGAAATATCTTGAAAGTTCATATGAAAAGGATAAAGTTAGATAAATACTTCTTAAGAATACTAAAATTTGCTTAAATAAAGATGAAATATAAGATATTAATTTTTTAAAGGATATGTATACACCTTTAGAAATCTTAGATTAATATAATAAATTAATGGAAAAATGTAAATTAAATTATGACCTATGATTTGGATAGGAAATCGTACTGTGATCTAAATCTCATAAACCTGGGTCATATGAAAAATTCATTGGAAATTTTGTTGTTAAAAAATTTGTTATAAATCCATTATTTTTAAATGAATATATACTTTATTCGAATCTACTATATTGATATTAAAGTATTAATTTATAAAATAATTTAATAATATCTTGTATTGAATTCATTAAATAAATTGAGTTTTGAATTTAATTTAATTTTTGGATAGTTAATTTTTTTTATATTTAATAATATTACAAAAAGCTTAAAGAACCAAATGTAAATATCCATTTTAAGATATTAGAATATTATTTAAAGGAAGTATGTGTTAAAAAATATTGATTATGATTTTCTAAAGATTCTTTATCAA
This sequence comes from Tetrahymena borealis, assembly GCA_000260095.1. Lineage (NCBI taxonomy): Eukaryota > Ciliophora > Oligohymenophorea > Hymenostomatida > Tetrahymenidae > Tetrahymena > Tetrahymena borealis. The sequence goes on along the minus strand of JH651265.1, from coordinate 543,952 downwards.
ATAAGAAATTAATTATTCGGAATAAAATTAATTGATAGATTTTGAACCTTATAAAAGAATAATATTAAGAAAGATGGAATACCTAAATTAGCTTTTATGTTCGACACATAATAATAATGAAATATCATACATTTATTTAAATTAAGCAAGTCCAACTACTTTAGTTTGTGATGAATGCGTTATTGATAATAACTTAAATAAGCCTGAGTTAGTTCTAATTGACTCAATTTTTGACAAAGATAAAGATTCTATTATACCAAATTGGCCTCCAAACATCAATATGAATCTCTTAAATAAAATAATTGAAATTAACAAGTAGGATAATAGAAAATCCTAATTTTAGAATCAGATTGAAAGTTATTTCAAAGAACTTTAAAAGGAATTATTAGATTGCCTTAAAGATATTATGAAGAGGTCGCTGATTGAATCTGAAGAATATGACTTTCAATAAGAGTAATTAAAAGATATCTACTCCTAAATTGCTTAGTAAGAGTAGCTTTAAAATCTTATAAATAAATATAAAGGCGATAAAGACGAACTCCATGCAAATTTAGTATAATATATCAGTAAAATGAAAAAACAATCGAAGGTGAGCAATAAAAAATTAGAAAAATTGTATAATAACCATAGAGAAAAAGTGAATTAGATGAGTTTTGTTTTTCCTGAACTAATAAAAAAAACTACTCTTCATCTTCTATCAAATATCAAGTTTAATATGACTATTAATAAAGAGGATTAATAATAATAAAATAATGATTAACTCGAAATTAATTAATAAGAAGAAATTAGAAATTAATAAGATTTAAAGGAAGAATTATCCTATTTGAGTTCTTTGTTAGAAAGTCTATCATACAAAATTCAATAATAATTAAATGAAAAAACAGAGAAATTTGAAGCATTTAATGATAAGATGTCTTAGATTTGTAGAGGCTTAACCTCATATTAATATGAAATTGATTAGTTAAATACTGTAGGAAATGCAAAAAATCTCAATAAAATAAATAATAAACTGCAAGATTGTAATAAAATATCCTACTATTAATACTTAAATAGAGAAGACTCATTTATAATACAGTATTAAAAACTAAAAAGAATTTTGAGAGTTTCTTCACAAATGATTGGCTTAAATAATAACTAAATAGATAGTTTATCTAAACTAGTCACAGAAATGGGAAATAAAACCTATTCTTAGAAAGAATATCTCATCCCCAAAATTATTAATCTTATTAAGTCTGATAAGTTTTATTCCAAAGATGAAATTTAAAAAGTTTAAAACATCTTCACTGAGTATCCTATTTTAGATCTCGCCCTAACAAACAAAATCACTCCAGCTAAATATAAATTCTATATTTCAAATGAAATTTAGAAAAACTTAATAACTATCACATCTCTATAAAATAATTAAACAAAGATACAATTTTAAAATGGTTAACCTGTGAGTGTATAATCAAATCTTTTAGATAATAATAAAAAATATATTGTAATATTGTAATTTACTAACTATTGTTTATCTCAAATTAATGAAAAAATTGGATTAAAAGAAACTTAGCAAAATCAATAATAAGATTAATTTTACTTTTTAGGTTAAAATAAGCAATAAGGTATTGGATTACTAAAAGGATAAACCTTATATAATTAAAAGTCTCTCGAAATGAGGATTTGCATTAATGAAAACAAATTAGAATTTTATGATTATCCCAATTATTAAAATTCATAATATAGAGATTCCGAAGGATAGAATAGATTTGACTAAAACAGTAAATACTATATATTTTTTGAATCCTACAATGAATATATAACTATACAAAATATTTATGAAGTTGATTAATTCCCAAATATTTGAGACAGATAGATTAAAAGTATTTTATTTTCTTATTTTACAATAACTTATTTTATTTATGTTCTAAGTATATAGATTATTGTATTTTCCCTCTTTTTTACTTATCTTATATTTAAAGAGGAGTAGTTAGATACAGAATTAGAATTTGTGTTTAATTTCTATAAAAAATGATTCATCAATCAACTATTATTCATGTATCTAAACCTAAATATTTATATTTTGTATACCCCTCAGAATATTTTTAATTATTTGTAATAAAATTTTATCTCAAAATAAATTAAATAAAAGATTTTTTAATTAAAAGCAATACTAACTACAAACAATTTATAAGATTAATCAAAGTTTTTATATTCATGGAGGATAATAGAACTTTAAAATGCGATAAGCATAACGAAAAAGAGGTTAAATTTATTTCACTAGAACAAGATGATACTACTATTTTTAAATGCAGATAATGTATAGTTGAATAAAATTTAAGTAACAACAAATTACTTATACTCTAGTAGCTATCTAATAATAATGATTAATAATTTATCTCTAATTGGCCTCCTAATATCGAATAATAATTAATGAAATCTTTCAAAGAGATAGCTACATCTGCGAAGAGATATAGACTCATAGATGAGATATAAAAATTTTTTGATGATTTTAAAACAGAGATAACAAATAGATTGGATATCATCAAAAAGAATGTAATAATAGACATTAATAATTTAAAGGATGATGAGACTCAGATTATGGAAAAATATAAGCAAATCTGTTAAGTAGAAGCCCTATAAAATATATTGAAAAACTAGAATATAAATAAAAATGACATGCAGAATTAGTTTTAACAATAGTTTTAAATTATGAATTAGAAATCTGAAGAATATAGATAAATAATTGAATAATAAAATGAAGAATATACTAAAAAAGCTAACCAAATTGCAGATTTCCCCCTTTTTAATTAGGTGAAAGAGATTTCAATAAGAATAATTAACTAAATTTAATCTAATGGAAAGGATAAGAATTAAATCGATTAAAATAAAATGATTATACAATAGAATTAATAACTAGAAAAAGTAGATGAAGCATAGAATAGTAATTATTTGAAAGAAAATAGTCAATACGATGTGATAGCAAAGCTATCTTTAATACTATCAAAATATAATAGCTCTTCTGTAGATGATTACTTCTAGTCATTTAAAGATTTCCAATAGAAAATTGATGGTATTACTTCTAGTTTGAAAGATCATTATTAAGATTTCAACTAAAATCTTTTTAATAAAAAAAATCTTAAGCTTATTGAAAAAGCATAGTAAGGCATAGTGAGTTGCATCAAATAAACAGGCAAAGAGTCCCTTAATATCAATAAATTATAATCTACAAAAAATCAATCTATTAATGAAATTAATTAAATCGTGATCAAATTAATGGAGTTTGATAATAATTAATTAATTCTAATAAACCAGCTTTTAGAGCTATCTAGCAAATAATGCTACAAAGAGAATTCTAGTTATTAATATTTTTTTAATGTTTTAAGAAAAGAATAATCCTATTTGTAAAATGAATAAAAGTTACAACAAATTCTACAATAATTCCCAATATATGATTTGATGGAAAATAAACATATCTTATTAAAATTTAAGATTGAAAGTTGGAGTTAAAATTAAAATTAAGTAATATTGAACCAATAATAAAATTACTCTCAATAAATTCCTTATTAACCTATTTAATACATGAAATCAGATATAATTCTTGATAATAACAAAAAATATATTATAAGATTTAAATTTGATTATACTTTAGCCCATTATAATTGTTTTATTGGGCTATCAACTAAAAACTAATAATAATAAGACTAATTTAGTTATTATATTAACCCCTGTAAGAATTAAATACTTGGTATGAATGAAATCAAAACTTTTTCACTTACACATTCAGGCAATCCCTATGTTTAAGATACTAAAATAATTGAAATGAGAGTCTGTATATCAGAAAATATATTAATATTTACTGATTACCCATAATATAGATGTGGTGATTCTTACAAATCCTAAAATAGAATAGATATAAATAGCATTTGGTAAGTAAGTATAAGGAATTAAACCTAAAATAATTACTAAATGTATCTAGATTAGTTCATAGAAGTAGATAAATTAGCACCTTTATGAAAATATTGTAAAGTACCTTTATAAATTCTATGTATGATACATTTTAAATACTTATAAACTGTATAACTCTTAAAAAATATCAATTAATTTTTATTTAAAATTAAGTAATTATTTTATAGATGTATTTCCCTAATTGATAAATTATTAAAAATGAATTATCAATATTATGATTTAATACATTATTCCCATTCTTTTTAATCTCTAAATGTATAAAATAGAGGATAATACTTGTATTTAGTTGTATTAATATAAAGAAGAGGCATGGAAAGTTAATAAAGATAATATTATATATGATGATAGTATATTAAAACTCTGAATAGATTGAAGAGATTATTTTATTTATTTAAAAATTAGTAAAAAAAGTAATTTTTACTTAATAATGAGACACTCAATATTTTTCAAAGAAAAGATTGATTATTACTTTCTATTTCAATTTTTTATAATAAAAAGAAATTATCAAATAAAATTCGATAAAACTAAAATGGATAACCATAAAATAAAGTTAGTTTGCTAATAGCATAATAGCAAAATAAAATATTTAAACCACAATGACTAAGCTGAATAAACATTGCTATGCAACATTTGCATTATAGAAAATTAATAAGACATTGATGAACTTCTATCAGTTTAATAGTGTTAAGATAATTTATTAGATACTCCAATTTTTAACTGGCCTCCCAAAATTAGAAAAGACCTCTATGAAAATTATAAAAATCTAATGAAAATCGACACTAAGAGTTCAGTTTTGAAGAATATTAATTCCTACTTTACAAGCTTTAAAGATGAAATTTTAAATATCTTATCAAACCTTTAATAAAAAATTATATTTGAGATAGAGAGCTTCGATTTCAAGCAAAATGAATTAAAGGATACTTATAATTAATAATCTAAAAGGTAAGATTTATTTTAAATACTAACTAATAAAGGATAAAACGGGTTAGACGATATAATACTAAGCTTTTTTAAAGATATGAATTAAAATGCAGAGCTAATTAATAAATAACTTGAAGATTAATATTAAGCTTACAAAAACTAGGAGGATTAATTCTCATTCACTTATGCTGAATCAATAAAGCAAACTATATTATAGCTTGCATCATCAATTTAATTTAATTTTAGCGAAGATTCTGAGATAATTTAGAAAAAAACTAAAATCTATAAAAGGAAAAATGAAGGTGAAATCTTTAGCCAAACTATTGAAAATGAAAGTTAAAATCAAGAATTAATAACCAAAAGGTAATCTTCTGAAAGTATCATTTAGAAATAAGAATCTCTCTTCAAAAAGGAGATTCAAAAAATAAATGACATACAAATAGAATCAATGATTTAATTTTTATTTACTTTTAATCAAGAAACTTAAAAGATTTTTAGGGAAAAGAGAGAAGTTTAAAATAAATTTAATAAAGATAAAGAGGAAATTAATAAACTTTAGAAACTCAATTTATTGAAAGTAAAATAATTAAATTTAGATAATTATAGCAAACATAAAGAGAATATTTAAGATTAAATAATTTTAAATGATGATAAAATAAAATCTATGACGAAAAACTTATAGACATTCCCTGATAATAAAGTAAGTAATCATTATTTGAAAATAAATTAAATATTTGAACTGGCCACAATAGTGTTTAGTGTAAAAGAAGAATTGTTTGGTCCCCTAAAATAAAAATTTAAAAAAGTCTTAAATATTTATAAGAGGTAAATATTTCTTTCTAATTAATTTTAACAATATTAATAATTTCTTTTATAAAAATCATAAGATCTTTAATCTATTAATTCGTACCAAGTAGCATTGCAGATAGTCAAAAATTTACTATTATAAAAGATCCCCATAACAAAACCATAGTTAATTCAAATTCTAAAAATGGTATTGTTTATACAGACTTTATCCTCAATAATAAAAAGAAATATATTGTTGTTTTTAGATTTAATCAGCATTTTTCTTCAATGCATTAGGTTATTTTAGGGTTAATAAATGAATAAAATGTATAAAAAGATAATGGCTTAATTTCATCAAATGCTAGTATTTCTAATAATCAAACTTATGGAATAGAAGCTAAAAACAATTCTTTAGACAAATGTTTAGAGATTTAATTGAGAATTTGTATTGAAGAAAATACTTTAGCCTTTTATGATAACTCTAATATTCTGAATTACTACCGTAAAAACCCTATAGATTAATCTAAATTCAAATTAGATTAAAATTCCTAATGGAGAATTGCTATTCAGTCAGGTACATATAAGCATACTATTAAAGTACCGATTTTTATTGAAGTCTCTGAATTTCCATTAACAATTCATTTATGAAAAATAAAATCTTCTATTCATCTTTCTTTAAAATTATTATAACAATATACTATTTTATTAATGATTTAATTAAAAACGTTTGCCTTATGTAAGTATGTATGTATGAGAGTATTTTTTATTAGTATTTCTTTAATTTAGCAAATTACATTTACATTACTTCATTACATTTAATATCAATAATATACTTAAAATATACGATTATATGTATAATTTCATGCATACATACACTAAATAATTTAATGATCAATTTAATAAGAAATTTCTGGTCTTGCTTTATAGCAGTTAATTTTGTAGCATTAAAGCATTTACTATTCAGGAACCTGATTATTGGCATTGGAAGGATTGTTAATGTAGTTATTAACGCTCACACAGGTAGAGTCTTGGTTTAAGCAGGTATTATATTCCATGACATCAAGATTACATTAGATGGTTTCTTCTATATTAGAATAGTAGCAGAATATAGGGGTATTGTTATTTTAGAAGCATTATTTGTATGTTGAGACATTTACCAGTTATTTCAAGATTCTCAAATTACTATGGCAAAAAGTACAAGAAATGCAGAGTATAGTCACAATCAAGAAAGATAATCTCATATCTTTTTCAGCTTACCTTTTATTATTTTTTTATTTTTTTGATTTAATTATTATTTGTTTGATGGGAATTCTTTAGATTTTAAGGCAGTTTATTATGCTAAATATAATTATTAGATTTCCAAAATATTGAAACAATTGGATGATTGATATTAAGTGTTCATATTTAATATTAATGTTTCTCCTAAAATATTCTTACTGAATTAATATTTAATCAGATTTAATTATAATTTACAAATATTCTTATTATAATTTATTGCTTTTTACTTTCGAAATATCTTAGAAATTAGGAAGAAAAATAAATAAAAAGAGCAATTCATCTTTGATGAATAATATTATGAGAATTTGAGATATTATAATATATAATTAGATCAGCAAGTTAAAATAAATGGAAAATATGAATTTCAACTTCAATTAAAAGAAAAGATTAATTTTATTTCATTAATATTAAATTATTTAAAAGTCTAATAAATTGATTATTCTATAAATAATTATAAATGAGAAATTATTCTAATTTTTAAAATTAAATTATGAAAATTCTTTCTTACATTTACTTATTATTCAAATAGTTTATTTTAAAAGAAAAAATGTAATTAGTATAACATTCATAAATTATAATATCTATTGAAATTAAAATTTCCAATATAAGAATGAAAAAGTGAGATTATTTTAGTGGTAATTTAAAATAAATAAATCTATGATACTAATTATTATTAAAATTAATTAATCTAATAATAATTGATTAATAAATAGTAGAAATAATGAGGAGAATAGTAGTAAAATAAAGTGTTGATATTTGTTATTTAGTAATAAAGATAATAATTTCATTTTCATTCTAAAGAAAATATCTATTAATAGAAGTTACTTACTTTTAATCAAAAATGAATTGTTTATTACATATTTTATTCTTAGATCTATTATATTAATAAATCTTTGAATAGCCATACAATAGTACTTACTTATAATAAACTAATAAAAATAACTGTATTATTGTATCAACTAAACAATATTAGAATTATAGTTAAATTCAACTAATCAATCGCCTATTCCTAATCTATTAAAAATTCAATGGAATAAGGTTAAAATATGCAGCTTTAACATATCAATGCCAACTAATTATCCAAATTCTTAAAGAATCAAGTTATAAACCTAACTAATTTAGTCAAAGATAATAAGATTTAAAAAGGTTATTTAATGAACAATTAGTGAATGAATGCTGGTTTACTTTAATCTAAAGAAATGCACTTTTTCTAATTTATATCTTTATAGTACTTTAAAATGAATTGTTAACATCACTATCTATCACCACAAAATTTAATTCCCTCATTTAATGAGATAAGCATAGTAGCCACGTATCTCTTCTATATTAACATGGTATAGAGTTTAAGCAAGATTATTGGTAATTATGACCTTAGAAGAAAGGTTTTTATGATGGAGAAGATTAACTCTTTGATTAATTATAGAGTAACTGAAGTCGGAAAATAAATAGATCTTATTGACGCAACAGATTGTATCAGTTTCGAAGTTTAAGATAAAACAAAGAAATTCGCCTTAATTATTTTTCTGATGTCCTTTAGAAATTAGAATTTCTTTAAATCAGCTTGTTCTTCTATTATGTTCATGTCACTATCATTGCTTGGTTGCTTACGGTGAATTCTATTCTATCATCCTAAAGAATCTTTTTATCTCTAACCACTTATGGTAATAAATAACTCTTTTGGTTTTATTTTCTTAAATATAATTTATTTGAGGAGATTCTACTAAGGATAGAATTTAATGATACTTTCGAAGAATCAGAAGAGAAAGTTGATTAATTAATTGGAATGACAGAGAATTTAATTCAAATGTCGATATCTTATCCTCCCCTCAAGATGATTAAAATCTTGATTCCTATATGTAATTAGACCTAATAGAAGATAGGCCTAATTATCATTATATTAAAACTTAAGATGATGATTTTGAAGAATTTAAAATAATCAATAATAAACAAGTAGAATAAAAAGATCATTTCTTTATGGTTAAGTTGTAATTTGCATTAAATATCCACTAATTTTTTATATCTCTAACAATCTATACTATTTAGATGTATTTTATAATAAAGCTACTAAGAGATATTTATAAAAAATAATACTCAAAAACATGGTAAACAGCTTTAGAAAAGTTAAAACATACATAGGTAGGGATAGATAGTAAATCCCTTAATTATAGATTATTGAATATTCTTAAAATATAATTTAATGAAATATTAACAACTTTAATAGTCGCATTCATTACTATTTTACCAAATGTAATACCTAAAATTATTGAAATGTTTAAAGAAAATGAAAATTAAGAATGAATTTTATTAGAATAATAGTTAGTTAGGTAGATATGCAAAAAGTAATTAGCTTTAGTATTATACTTGTATATTATTATTATTTTATTACTTTTTTGGATAAGAGTTTTAAAAAAACTCTCTTTATTTACCAACAAATATGCATCTAATATTTAAAATTCTTTTATAAGAAATTAAATTCCTAAATAAAAGATTTATAAATTTCCTTCTCATTTATAAAAAAAATACTTTATCATCTAATTTTATTAAAATTTATGTGATTATTGCTACTATTTATTTTTTACTTCGTTATTGAGTATTAATATTCTAACATATATTCATTAATATTATTCAAGTAATAAAATTATATAATAAATTATTATTAATAATGTAATATACCATACAAGCAAAAAATTATTATTTTTAAAAATTATAAATTATAGCTATGATAATTTAAGAAATATATTTTTAAATAATAATTAGCAATCAATCCTAAATACTCTATCTATATTCACTTTTTTATTTATTGTGATAATAAAATATAATTAAGCAAATACTATTTTTTAAATAACATATATATCCTATTTTATTATTATTGTAAATGATAATTATATTCTTAGAAATATGTCTTTTTAATATCATGATTAATCAATCAATTGCTTAGTAAAACAAAACTCTTTTATTTTATTATCTTAATTAATTAAATGTTAGAATATTTAAAAAAACTAAGGATGAACTAATCTGGATCTTAATAATAATAAATTGTGATGCAATAATCTAAATTTTTAATAGTAGGAAGTTTTTTGATTAAAAAATAATTAACTGGCTTTGCAACAATATTTAAAAAAGAGATTTAAATTCTTCTAAGGATCCCATTATTTAAAAACTCTCTACCTCTCAATAAAAAAAATAATAATTAATTTAAAAAAAGATTAGAAAGAAAGAAATAAGAAATATTTGATAAAATGTAGAAACAACTAACTTTACTAACTTGCTCTAACAAAAAACACAATATTGATGAAAAAATAGATTTTTTATATATTTCTGAAAAAGGAAAAATAAATAACTAGATATTGATGTGCTAATCATGTATTTTAGAATAAAATATATCAACCAGTGATTTAATATCCTTACTTGAATGTGAAAGAGCAGATGATAATGCAGTTATTCGTAATTGGCCTCCCTAAATTGGATAAGATTTAATTTAAAAAATAATATCATTAACTTAAGAGAGCAAAAAAAAATTTCTTAATAAAAAAATAGAAGAATATTTTACATCTATTGAAGCTTCAATAAAGGAGAAAATTGATTTAAAAAAGAAAGAAATTCTATCAAAGTTTGAAAATTATTAGCTTGATTCCTAAAATTTAATTACTTTATACAATAGAATTGCAGAAAAAAAGCAACTAAAATAAATTCTTAATGATCATAACTAGAATAACTAAGAATTGAATAAAAAACTATCAGAATTTTTTGAAAAAATGAGGTCAAAATCGAATTAAAATGTTAAAGAAGTACTTAATTGGATAGATACTTATTAAACTTAAGAAAATAAGATTTAATTTGATCAAGCAGAATCAATAAAAAATATTACAGAGAAATTGATTGAAAATATCAATTTCATTTTTGAAAATATTGAAATGGATAAAGAAGAGTAGGACATTGAATTAAAGCTTGAATAAATGAATGAGTCTTATTTAGTAAATTTCTTTATCAACTTTTAGCAAAAAAATACGGAGGTTAAGAAAAAATATTTAAATTGTTTACAAGAATTTGAAAATTAAACTATGAAGATAAATAAATAATTCAATGATATAAATGAAGATATGAAGAAAAAGTACAATCATTAAAGTAATGAGTAACTAAGCAAAATAAATAATATGATCTAAGAATTTAAGTAAAAAATTGACATTTTCTAAGTTTTATCTTATGACAATTTTGCTTTAGAAGAAGAAAATAAAGAAAAAAATGATCAGTTTGATGAAATTATGAAGGTAGTTTAATAATTGAATAAATTAAAAATGAACTAAGTGATAGACATTTAAAATCTTTCTTAAAAAATTGCTTTGTTAACTGAGAACTCACCATAAGATTATTTAGAAAAACCTGAGATTGACCCAAATATTCTACCAAAGACGAAGACAATACAAAATATTTCTGAAATGATATATCCGTTTATAGGATCCAACAAAGAAAAATTGTAGAAAATTCTAAAACAGTATCCTATTTTTGAGCTTTCTGAAATAAAAACTTATAACCCAATTAAATTTACAATGGTTCAAAGTGCATATAGTTAAAGCTCTAGCTTTTCCATAACAAAAGAAATTAATTGTGTGCATATATTTAGCAATAATAATTAAGGAACAGTATATTCTGATTTTGTTTTTGATAATAGTAAAAAATATATAGTTAGGTTTAAATTTAATCTACCTTTCTATCAAATGAATAGTCTACAAATTGGCCTTATTAGAGGAAACAACTTAAACACTGATGTTTCAAGTTCTTAGGCTTACTTGTATTATAGTAATTAATCAGGTTTGGAAATTGCAACGAACAATTGGCTTTATGGTACATTTGGTCCTTAACATGAATAAATAAATGAAATAGAAATGAGAGTCTGTATTAATGAAAATACACTTATTTTTACAGATTATCCAAATTATAAAACATAAAATTCTAAAAAGCCTAAAGAGGAATCATCTTAAAAAATGGACGATACTTAAGAATGGAGGATTGGAGTCAATATGTCAGGATCACCAGGAACTAACAAAGTAGTTACTATTAACTAATTTGTAGAAGTAGAAGAATTTCCTCAGTAATAATGAAATCTTGATTGCATTAATATACTTATTTAATTATTATTTCATTCATATTTATATATAAATGTTATTTTTCTATGAATAGATTATTTGTTTTTTCTATATTTATCATTAAAATATTATTATTTTACCTCTTCTAAATTTAAAATAATTATCATTGAATAAACCATTCTCAAACAAGGTTAAAACAATCTTTAACTCTTTCTAGTGGACTTAATTAAATAAAGAGGCTAGTTGAAGAAGATAGAATTTTAAATAATTTGATGAAATAACTTAATTTTTTAATTTTTAAAGTATGTTGTAACTAACTTATTGTATGTAAGTAGTAAATGAACATTACTATTAACTTATAAAATTAGATTATTAAAATAGTATTAAAATTTAATTATCTATTAAGCATTTCTAATTATTACTCTCATTCATTTCTATTGTATGATTAGGAGGTGGGGCTTTTATAAACTACTGTTCTCTTAGATTTAAAGGTATCAGGGAAGAGTCTAGTTAAAGAATAGTGAGAAGCAACTAAGCCAACACATACACCAAGACAGTATTTTCCTTTATTGTTATTTTTTGCTAAATAAAGATCTAAGTGCTTAAGGAACTTTATTTTATCATCTCCCATAACTATACGAGGAATAAGAATAGGCTTAGATCCTGGAGATTGTTGAATTTTACCAACAAATATATATTATTCGCCAGGAAGGATTGCATATTCAGCGAATTTAAGTTCCCCTCTCATATGTAAATATCTTTAGTATAGGTTGAGAGGAGCTTATGATTAGAAATCATTGTATTGAAAGTCTTTTGTGATCTTATGCAAATCATAAAGAATAGTAACCTTTCCATGAGTCTTTTGAATATTAATCTCCATACCCTATGGGTTAATGATATCAAAAGAGAAGCCTTATGCTCCCATAAACATTTATGTAGGGTTTTGGGATTATGCAATAGTAGAGTAAATAACATCTTTAGAGGGATTCATTCTAGCATTTTTAGTTGAACCTTAACCATCAGCAGTTGCTCTCAAAGCTATCATTTAGTTGTTGGGCAATTGTTAATAATCAATAACTTTATCGAATTCGTAAATAGACATTTTATCAACATCTTTCATCATTGAAGAAAACTTCTTTTCTCTTCTAAAATAAATAAATACTCCAACAACTGAAATTGAGGCTCCTACAAAAACTAACTTATCAAAAAATCCCATTTCTTGTAATGTAACTTTATTTTCTTAATACTAATTTATTCTAACTTATTCTACTGCTTTCTATATCTTTCTTATTGTTGATTAACTTTCTATTTTAAATTAATAAATTAATAGATTGATTGATTGATATTTTTATTAGGAGTTAGTCTATTCATTTGTTATCTTAATTCAATAGAGTATCTATCATTCATTATCTCTGTATCCTTTATATTGAATTAAATAGATCCTCTATTCAATCTCTATTAGAAATTATTGTTTATGAATCTACTAATTTCTAATAAAATCTAATAATTATTTATATCAGATTTTATTAAAAATAATGGTTAATTACTCAACATACAAACAAATATAAATGTTAATGATTGTAGTATAGTTGAAATTCTTTCCATTATAACTAATAGGATTCAATATATTGTCTAACAATTAATAAATTAATAACATTTTAGTTAAATGTATGATATCTATTCTCTTTATCTAGATTTTACCATAGCTTTATATACAATATGTACTTTTTTTACTTTTTTTTATGTAGAATTTAATGCTTTTTAATCAAATTACTAAATTTTATAAGAAATCATTTGAAAATATAAATAAAATTCTATTTTTAAATAAAGAAATATCTTGAAAATGATTAATTATCAAAATTATCACCTACATATTGTAATTATTTATAAAAATGTAAAAGTTAAATTTTTATCTAAGCTAAGCTTGAGAAAAAGATTTATTTAAAATAATAATTATAAATAAATAAGTTTATCATTATAACTCATAATAATAAATGAGTAATATTTATTTTCTTTAAATAATTTTGTTATGAAGATATTTTATTAAATGTTACTTTTTTTTACTTATTTAATAAAGTAAACCAAATGATAGAAATTTAATTAATTGTTTCTTTACTATAAGTCTAGAGATAAAATATTATCTTGAACAGTGCCCAACACTTTCAAATATTATTATATTTTTTAAAGGAGATATAAATTAAACTTAGATTATATGTCATTTAATTTTTTATGTTAGAAGAAATATTATTTATTTATTCTATTCCAACGCAAATATTAAATTAACCAAAGTTTTTGATTTTTATTCCAACTGCTTTTCTATTAATATAGATTCAAGTACTTAATAAACGGTTTTAATTAAATCTTTGTTTTTAAATATAATAATATGAAAAAAAGGCTATTGAAATCTGTAAATCTCTAAAAATTTCAAATTTGCATTATCAGATTTCTTCATATTTAAGAGTTTGGAATTATACATAACTTAGAATTAAATTTCTAAATAAAATAACTTTTGATTATATAATTCCATTAATCTCTCTTATTAATATAGGTTTTTAAAGAATTTTAAAAATAATATGAACATTTTTTTTCAGAATATTTTTTAAGATTAGATAACTGATTTATAGCTTAATTTTATTTTAAACTATTCATTAAACTATGAATTGCATTGTATATTGATTAATATATTGTTTAAATCCGATAGAGTCTATTATAAAAATAGATACTGTTTACTATAAAAAAAGTTGTATTTACGTTATTCATTAATTTACAATTTTTCTATTTGATAAGTTAATTATTAAATAAAGAATCAATCACAATTTTTATATTAATTAAACAAACCAAAAAATATAAATCTAAAATACACTATTAATCTAAATAATTTTAAATATGAATTTCCTAACTATTCCTAGCTAAGGTAACATTTAAAATCAATTAAAAGTACCAAATTCTCAAAATAATATTTCTCTTACTCAGTTTAATCCCTAAAATGAAAATACCATTCATTTTGAAAATTTGAAGCTAGAGTGTAGAATAAAGCCAACTTTAGCCTAATCAGCTATGAATTTATTTGAAAAAAAAGTTTAAATGAACACCAATAAAACAATATTGAACGGACTCGAAGGCTATCTTCCTTAAGGCTTAAATGCTATTTTAGGAAGTTCGGGAGCTGGAAAAACTTCATTTTTAAATACTTTAGCTAGAAGAATTAATAATACTAAGGATACTACTTTAACAGGTTCAGTTTAGGTAAATAAAGTTGAATACACTTACAAAGATTTCAATAAATTCGCAGGATATGTAATGTAAGATGATTATCTATTACCCACTCTAACTGTTAGAGAATACATCCAGTTCGCTGCTGATATGAAATTACCAAATAATGAAAACCAAAAGAAATTAAAGGTTAATACTATCTTGAGACAACTGAAACTGATTAAATGCCAAGATACTCGTATAGGAGACTAGTTGAATAAAGGTATTTCAGGAGGAGAAAGGAAGAGAGTCTCTATTGGTATTGAACTGATTGGAGAAGCTACTATTCTTTTCTTGGATGAGCCAACAAGTGGATTGGACTCATTCACTTCTTTCTAACTAATGAATATTTTAAAGAAACTTGCTCACAAAGAAAACAGAACTATTGTTTTTACAATCCACTGCCCATCATCTGATATTTGGAATCTCTTTGATAGAATTCTTCTTATGGTTCAAGGATAATTTGTTTATTAAGGCCCTAGAGAAAATATTTTGAGCTATTTTAATAATATTGGATTCAGATGTCCTAAATATAGCAATCCTGCAGATTACTTAATACAGTTAATGAATTCTTCTAATGCATAGACTATTAAGACTCTTAAAGACCAATATATTTTCCATCTTTCTTAGTAAATTTAAAGAGAAACAGCTTAGATCTAATAAGCTGAAAATCTTCCAATTACAATGGTAAGCTTAGATGGTGGTGAAAAGAAGGTGGAAATCCTAAAGGCTGTTTCAGCCTTATCTAAGATTAAATATTTATTACACAGATAGTTTAGAAATATTGTTCGTAGCAGAGTTATGGTAATCTCTCGTGTTATCTAATCTATTTTAATGTCATTATTCTTAGGTGGATTATTTTGGAATTTAACAAGAAATGATACTGACTACCTTTCAAATTTTAAATATGCTAAAATAGTTTACATTTCTTTGCTAGGAGCTTTCTTTTAAAGTATGAACCCTTAAATTATTTCTTTTGCAATAGAAAGACCTGTGTTTATAAAAGAGGAATGTAGTATGATGTACAACACGTTCTAATATTATATTTCTAAAGCTATCCCAGAATTTATTGTTTGTTCATTGTCTCCTGTTATTACTTCATTTATCATTTATTGGATGGTAGGACTAAGGACAGATCCTTATGCTTTCTTTTTCTATTTTTTCTTATTAGCTTCATAATCAAATATTGGCAATGCATTTGGCGTGTTTGCTGGCTCTCTATTTAAATAAGTAAAAGTCTTAAGCTCTTTCTCAATAACATTTATGGTTCCTCAATTACTCTTTGGAGGTGTTTATAAAAATAGATTAGATTTTCCTAGCTGGGTAGGATGGTTCTAGTATATAACTCCTAGTATGTATGCTGTAAATGCTGGTGTTGTTAATGAATTTGAAGATTCTCTTTTAAACCCTGCAGAATAATTAGGATTTACTCTTAATAAATGGGTTTGTGTTGGAATGCTATTAACATTAGCAGTAATTTTCAATATAGTTGCTTACTTTACTCTTCTCAGTAAGCGTACTAAATTGTAATGAAATATAATAAATTAATAATAAATTAAATCCTTTTTTACTTACTTTATAGCTAAATTATTTTATATTTTAAATTTAACTTCTAAATAAATATTAAATCTATATATAATTCATTTCATCATTCAAATATACAAATGTTTAAAGAGAATATAATAATCTACTAATATCAATAAGGGCTAATTAATTTTAAATTTCACATAAATATTTTTATAAATAATCCCTAATTATAATTAGAGGGAGGAGGGAGGGAGAGACATTTTCAAGGTTTCTATTTTAGACTTAATTCTTATTTATGAATATTTTCACTAAACAATTAAAATTTTGTTTACATTTTAAGAAGCTCTCCTATTTTTTTATAATAAATTAATATATATTATATTATTAGCAACTATTTTTCTTTTTAAATTAAAAACTAGTTTTCTTTATTAAATATATTATTATTTAATTTAGGCTGTTTAGATCGCTGAAATGTAATTAAATACAAAAGTAATGTCTTAATTTTTAATCTTTGAGCATGAAGTTAAATTTAATATTAAATGAATCTTATTGACAGATTGGTAAAATTATAATTTTTTCAAACATAAATTAATTAAATCTTTTATTTTTAATTAGTTTCCATTTAATGTTTTAAGATAAAATTTTATTGAACTTTAACTATTTATATTTAGCAAATAAATGATTAACTGAATTAAAATTGCTTAATTTGAATACTTGGTGGGGTGTGTTGAAGTGAAACAAATAGAGATAGAGATAGATTGGCTATTTGAGATAGAAAATAAATTAATAAGTAAACTAAAGTAGTAAATAATTAATATTATATAGGCTAGCTAGTATATGATTAGGATCAATAATAAACATATGTGAACAATATTTAATGATTGTGAATAGATTTAATCTATTTGATTCATTCATTCTTTTATTCATCTATTTAATCTTTATATTCTTATTCATCTTAGTGTAATATGTATATTTGGTTTCCTCAAATATTGAAAATCGTGTTTATATTCTTTTTAATGAATTAATCAATCACTCATAATCTATCAATCAATCAATTTATTTATTTAATTAAAAGGAAAAAAATAAACTAAGTTTTTGTGAAGTCTTATAAATAATTAGCAACAATAGATCATGTACAATAATAGATATAGTTTAATAAAAGCTCTTTTTTGTTGGTGCATAATTAATTTCTCTTTTGTAGATGGATTTCTACCAAAGGAAGAAAAGACAATAGCAGTTAGTTGCGGAGACAACAAATTCTATAAAGATACTTCCTCCAGAATACTTTATAAGCCAGTAACTAAATTTTCATTTTCTAAAATAATTCTTAATATTAGTAAGAAGAATATAAAGTAAAATGGGGTAGGTTGTAAATAGAAAAATTATGAATAAAAATTATCAATAATGACTCTATTAGCATAGTATAATTGAGTTAATGGGACACTAATAGTTTTGCAATAGTCTTAAAGTCAAATATTCAAACTCTTTCTAAAATAAAATAGGATACCTATAGAGATGGTGGGCAAATTGCCAAAAGAGAAGATGTTAAATTTTAGCATAGAAAGACCATTTTCGATGAAAGTTATGATTGGAGCATTCATAGAACTTATGTATATGACAAAAAATCATTTTCTTATCTTTTGCCATTGAAGAGATCAGGAGACTACTCTCTTATTATGGTTTTTACAGAGGTAAGTATATAAAAAACTATGTACATTTGCTAATTTTGTTTTTGATTAGATTAATGATATAGGTCCAAAGAAAAGAATGTTTAATGTCATAGTTGAAGAAGAAGTAGTTATTCCTAATTTAGATATTTACAGCCTTGCTGGAGGTAAATAAATTCCTTACTATGAAATAGTAGAGTTAAATTTCTAGAATAAGGTTCTAAGAAATAAATCCAAAGATACAATCATCAAAACATACAATACAACTTACTAAAGCCTAAATGTAACATTTGAAAGTGTTGTCGGTTCAGCTAAATTGGATGCTATTATCCTTTATGAAGGTACATTCTAAGGTAACCTTTTCAGATAAAACTACTGTTTTTTTAATATTATATTTAAGAAGATTCCTGTTTGGTATTTTAGGATTTAATAATTTTTTTTAAAAAATCGAATGTAGAAATAAAAAAGCATATGGTGGAATTGTTCATGGATAAATCAAATAATGGTGAAGGTTTAAAAATGAATTAACTAAGAATCTTCTTGCAAGGAAACTCCATTACGTGTTAAAGTGACAAGGATTACGTGTTCCCATTGCGTTAGTACTTCTTAAAAAAAATAAATGAATAATAAATGTAGAGTTGTTCTTAAAATATAAATTCTCAATTTAATTAGTCAAACTAAGGTAACAAAAGTATCCCTGATGACTAGGAGATAAAAGATAGAAGAAAATAAAATTCATAATAAATGCATAATAATCGTAAATTGCCCATCAGAAAGCATCAAGAAATACTGGTAACTATTTTTTCAAAATATAAATTGCATTTTATTTCATTAAATTCAATTAAATTAAATTAAATGATACAAGATCTCATTCATATTAGCAACTTATCTCTTAATCTATCAAAAACTGCACATTTAGCTTTATTAGATGAGTCTATTGTAAAGATTTTAAAAATGATAGTTAGATTTTATTAATTTAAATAAAAATGTATAGAAGTAATAATTCATAAGCAAAAAAAGGATTTTAAAATTAGAATAGATTAGTATGGTTCATAGAATTCAATAGATAAATAAAATTGTAATAGCTATAATAGTTTTTGGTTAGAATTAATTGTGCATTAAATTGATAATATAATCAATAGAAGCAAATTAAATTAAAAATAGATTAGGAGATAAGATGCAGTTTTTACAGTTTGAATTGGAAGATTTAGAAAATTTAATAGATGATAATAAAGATAAAATTTAATTGAATATTTTATTTATAAATTAGGAATACTTCAAAGAATAAATAATTTACTTTGTTTAGTTTATGAGAGATAATATCATATTCTTCTCTTGCTTATTAGTACATTATATAGTAATCAGTTTCTTGTTTAGAGATAGAAATAAAAATAAAGGATCTAAATATAACTAAAAGTAGCACTAATAACTTTCATTTAAGCACATTGTTTCTTAAGCAAGCAGCTATCAATAGCAAGCAAATTCATAAATTCAACAAAAGGCCTATCAAAAGAATTAAGAAGAAGAGGATGCTTAATGAAATAACTCCAAAATTACTTTTAAGATATATGATAATTAGTTTATTAAATATAACATTATTAATAACATTAGTCTAAAAAATGTAGTTACAATAAGAAGAAAAATATTTAATGCCTTATACTAAATAAAAAATTAAACAGCTTAATAAAAGTTAATCTATGGCATTCTTCAATTAACCAATCAATCTATTAATAATCCTCCTTTAAAATAATAACTTGTTTCAAATTCTTTATCAATCACATCCCTTACAACAAATAAATCCTAATGGGAATTTTTGTAGTAGATTTAAAATAAATAAACCTGTATCTATCAATAAAATAAGAATAATAATAAACAACAACAACAACTACTAACTATCTTTTGAAAGATTTATATGGAATTTAAATCTTTCACAATTCAATTGTTTTAATAATCTCTAACTTAAATATGAGAAATTTCTCATCTTCAAATTTTATTTGTATTTTATTTACTATGTTTAAAACTGTCTAATGCTTAATTTTAAATTTATTGAACAATAACAAAAGATTAACTGTATTCTATTTTTCTTACCTTATAATATCCTTTAACTGTAACTGGTATTATTTTTTTTACAAAAAGAAACATTTTTGATATTATCAATTAATTTAAAAATTTGAGAATCAATAAATTACTTTGTAATATTAGGACTTAGGGTAATTAAAGTTCTATGTAGATTATTAAAATAAATTTCTTGGATAAATGACCAAAAATTATTTGGAATTATAGGTGTTAAATATTTTAATTTTTTAAGTTATAAATTGTATTCAATGAAATTTAAATGGTTACTTCAGGTAAAATAGAGAAGAATTATTTTCATAAAAAATGAAAGAATTGAAGAAATGAATAGTTGATTACTTTTATTATATATGGTAAATATACGATCAGAATAATTGAGAAGATTAAAAATTATAATTTCCAAATTTTAATCAATTTTTAATAAATATTTTGATTAATATGCAATCGAGTATAAACTCTAGTGATCTATAGAATCTTAGAATTAAAACAGAAGATGGGACTAATAGAAATACATCTTTGAGGAAGAAATAAAATGTTCTAATTCATAACTTAAAATAACCTGATGAAAAAACTATTTAAAATTATGCAGCCATGAAATTAACTAATTACTAGACATTAATATCCCCTGGTTTCAAGATAGGTTAAGACATTAAACAGAAGGAAAGAGTACGTTAAAATCATTATTAATCTTTAAAATATTACATAAAACGCTGAAATAACTATTGTTTTTTACATTATTTTAAGAATAGACTGCAAAGATACAGGAAAGAATCATTGGAAGAGAGGGAAAAATCAAATGAAAAATATTAAAAACTTGTAAAATTTTAATAAAACTAAAAAAACATATTAGTAAATGCTTTCAATGGAATAATTAAATATAGCTTAATGAAGTATTTGATAAATCAGCTGGTGATTTGAATATGAGCATGTATCAAAAGTTTAATTTAACGACTCTCTAAAAAGAGAATGAAAAATATAAAAGACCTAAGTGCAATAACCTTATGCTCAAATATGATGAAAAGATTTTAAAATAAGAAGTTAAGGCATTAGATCCTAATGCTTATTTAATCAGATAACAAGAACATGATTTTCACACAAAGAAACTCTACTCTCTAAATGTAGCAAGTCCTAAATCGATTCAATAAATGATGCAATCTTACTGTATAAAATCAACAAATATCAATTACAATTACTCAAATGTAAGAAAACCGAGTACTAGCTTAAATAGCACTAGAAATTCTCACAATATGTCTACTCATATCTCTAATTCACAACTGCCTTATCTAAGTAATTAGTATTTACATTAACAAACAATATGCAATAACTATATTATTATACTCTAAACCAACCAAAAATTTATTTATTAATTCTTAATAACTCACTAATAATCTAATCAGAAAATATAATTTGATGAAATTAAACAAATTTAATTATTATTTCTACTTTCAATCTCAAAAAATATGAGATATCTTGAACTGTTTTTATTAATTTAAATATTTAGAACTGCATTAAAGGTTAGTGAACTTCTAAAAAAATGATAAAAAGAATGATATTACTCAAGTTACATTTATAACACAAGATTCTCCTGAAAAAGAAGCTAAATAATATCTGAACTTCTTTGAAGATAAGGAGAATATGTTTGATACTTCTGACTTGAAAATGAAATAAAAGAATAGTGCAAGATAGTAATAGTTAGAAATGTTTTTAAAGGAAGGAGATGATAACATTTCTGTTGTTTCCTTAGAATATCTAAGCAAATAAAATAGTAGACCAAGTAGTTGTAATGGATATTCCTTTTAAGAAATTTCAGAAGAGGACAAAAGTAATTTTAAATTCATTAACCTACACTTACTTTAAAATTATGATGCTATAAATTTATAGAAAGGTTAGAATAGTTAAAAATCGATACTTATGATCCAAAATTTGAAGTATTTACTCTAGAAAATAAGATTTAAGGTAAATATGAAAAAATCTATGATTTTTTAAGCACAAAAGTAGCTGATGCAGAGGAAAAGAAGAATTCTAAGACATATAAAATTTATCACAACTAAGGAGCTATTTAATAAAAAGTAAATACTTGTATTGGACAATAATAAGTTATTAAATGAATATCTAATTTTAATTAGTAACTAATGAAATTGAACTCAACTGAGGGTAGTATAGGTAAATTGGTGACCATGGAATAAGAATAAAATGATTTAAATGAATAAATTAGCTAGCCTTTAAGCCCAATTAATCCTAATGTATTTAGAAGATACAAACATATTTTATCATCTCCAGAAAGTTCTCCTTCTAAGAAAAATAAATCTTCTGCAAATTTTTAGAAAATTCCAAGTTTAGAAATTGAAGATTTTTAGTCGGTATTATAAAAGAAAAGAAGTATGGGAAAAGATGATATATTGACAATTAAGTTATAGAATGCTAAATTAGATAGTCAATCGTTAAAAGATTTTACTCCAAAAGAGTAAGCTGAGTTGATTATAGCTCAAAAATTAAAGGAGTTTAGTAAAATAGATGAAACAAGAGTTAAGAGAGTTTTAAAAATTGAGCTACATAGAGAAAAAGAGAAATGGGAGAAGTTAAAAGAAGGAGAGTTAACAGAAGAGAAGATAAATTAGATATTATAAATATATGAAGAGGAATAGCAGAATAAAGAATCAGAATAACAAAAAAAGATTATTAAGCTAAAAGATTTATAAAACTAAGCCAATTTAGAGTCATTCTATGGTGGAAAACAACCTAACTTTATTTCTAACCCGAATAAAAGAAATAGTTTTAACATGAATGTTCAAACAAATAATTAGAGCACAAATGATAATTCTATTTAGTAAAGTCCTTCTAATAGTATAAGGAATAACTCTACAGGATCAATTTCACTGTAAAATAAAGATACAGAAACATCAGTAAAAAAGCCTAAAATATCTGCTAAATTTAATCTGGCCCATTTATACTTAAATAATTAAAATGATGAAGATGAAATAAAAAAATAAAGGTTGTTGAAAGCAAAAGAGATTGAAGAAAATAAGAAAAAAGGTATTTCTTAAGGATTGGATTTAAGACAAAACATTTTAAGGATATAAAAAAATCTAGTAAGATTTTATTTGAAAAAATTACTTTATTTATTGAATTTTTCCCATAGTATAAAAAAAGGAATGTTAAGCTCTATATGTTAAGTTAGCATAAATTAGATGAAGAATTTGATGTCGTATGTAAAGATCTACAAATGATTTCTGAGAAAAACAAACCTCCCCCATAGCCAGTGAGTCCCTTAAAAAAATCTACTGATAATAAATTTAAAAATAAAGCTTGATAAAAATAATAAAATTGAGATTAATTAATATTATCTTTCACTTAATTATTAAATAAAAATATTTAATTATTAAACATACAGTAAATATTTTGTACATATACATACATATAATTTATATTATCTGCTTTCAAACAAATTCATTTAATTAATCATACTCTGTTTTAAAATTTTATAAATTAAATTAATAAAATCTATACTAGATACTTGGTGTGAAAAGCTTGTATTAATATTTAACTAATATAAATGTTTTGAATTTCACTATACTTCAATTTTCATAGAACACTATATTTCCAAAATAATGATTTGTTGATACTTAATTACCTCAAAATTCAATCCAAAAACAACTATATTCTTAGATGGTTGTTTAAAAAATAATATTGAAATAAATTTCGTTTTTTTAATGTAAGATAAGAGTTTTAGATAGTTTTACTTTTGATATTTGAAGTGTTTCTTTAGTTTTGAAAATATTTCATGGTTTTTATTAATTAAGATTGTCTCTTTTTTATGAATCCATTTATTTATTGAAATCAACTGACTAACTATAGATTCATTAGGATTAAACCAAGTGTATTTATATCATAATAAATAAAAGATAGATCAATTTGTAATTACAAAACTAATGAAATTAATTAATCTTTTTAACTGATTAGATTTTATCATAAAACTTAAATTTGCATTTTTAAACTCTTTTATATCTTTATCATTTCTTTTTCTCAATTTACTCATATTTATTAATAATTTTGATCATCTAAGATATTAAATGATTAGAGTTTCTCTTAAAAATATAAATTACTTTACATTCCCTCCCCTTGTTATTTCTTATTATTAAGATTTTAAAGTAATTTCCAATTTTTAGATGCAAGATATCTTTTTATAAATTTACTTATTCATATTGTTTTTGTTTATTTATTAAGCTGATCAACAATAATTTATTCTTTTCTTATATTTTTCTTAGCTCATAATTATTTTATTCTATTAATATGAGAATAATACATTCATAATTATGTTAACTTTTTGAAAATTTCCTTTTGAATAATAGATGTATTTCTAATTATCTAACAAATGAAAATTGATGTAACATTTTTCCTCATTAAATTTTATCTTAAAATTCTTAATTACTTTATATTCCCTACCTTTGTTATTTCTTAAATTGTGAGTAATTTACTAATTTTTATTAATATTTTAAATTCTGGTAATTAACGAATAGAAATTAATACTTTTTACCAATCAGATATTATCATAAATTTCAATTTACACATTTAATATTCTCTCCCATATAAATTCTTAGATTTAGTAATTTACTAATCTTTTATAAAGATTTAAAAGTAATATCAATTTTTAGATGCAAGATAAGCATTTTTATATAATTTCCTTGTACATATTATTTATTTCTGTTTATTTATTAAACTGGCCAAAGAAAATTTTTACTTTTTCTTAGTCCAAAATTATTTTATTCTATTAATATGATTAAAATACTCTCTTAATTGTTTTAAATTTTTATCCTAGATTTCCAAATAAGTTTCTTTTTAAAAGCTTGAATAATAGATATATTTCTTTCTAATCACCTAACTTAAGAAAATTAATGAATCCTTTTCCTTTATTAGATTTTATCTTAAAATTGTAAATTAATTTATATTCCAGCTCTTTATTATTTACTAATCTTTAACTACAATTTTTATAATGATCTAATGATTATTTAAAAAGTGGGATATTCTTTTAGTAGAAGAAATTTGCATTTAAAAGAAATTGAGTTCTAAGTAAAGCAATAATTATTTATAATCTAAAGTTATTAGTAAATAAATAATACGTAAATCCAATAATATGACTAAATCACTTATTGTTCTCTCAATTATATCATTGCTTGCTCTTAGTGGTATTTTCCTTTTCAACGGAAAGCGTTATACTTAAGAAAGTCCAGTTACCTTTGGAGAATATAATTTTTGTGTATATTAATTTGAAAATCTATTAAAAAGATGTGAAAATGATAATGATTTCAAATAAGCTCGTAGATAATTTTTATTTAAAACTTATTAATCTACTGGAATCACTCCTGAATGCAAATAACATTAGGTATATCAGAGAAGAAGTGGTGAAAAGAATATACTTAACTTGAATAATACTTACAGTAACTGTTACTAAGATCCTTAGATAGTTGCAATTGCTAATACTAGTAGCTGCTTTTTGGCTAACTACTATAATGTGATTATCTAGTGTGCTGGTGTATGATAACATAATTTTTTTTAAAAATAAGAAGAAATATTATAAGCAATAATTATATATATATATATATACATATTAAATAATTAAAAAAAAAATTGATAAAATATATTCATTTTTTTTATTAATGATTCTCTTTCTCATCATTTCATTTCAATTTTTTATGCTCTATCTAAATATATTTTTCAGAAATTTATAAAGCAACTATTATATCTTCTATCTATCTATTTTTAGCTTTTAATTATCAAAGAATCTATTCCATTTAACTTCTTATCAATCTAAATTTGTTATTCAGCCGCATAAATTTCTTATTCAACTACTTTTTAATAAATTCAAAGTTATTTTAATTATTTAATTAATCATGATGGTTTATTTCAAATCTATTTATTTTTAACTTAATCTCCTCATTATTAATTTTGGAATTTATTTCAATTCCCATTTCTTAGTCTTTATTTGTTTTATTATTAATAAAATTATTAAAAAAACTCATGTTTTTGGGTGTTAATTTAATTAGGAGAAACAATTTTAGGATTTACAGTAATTTTAGCAAATAATGATTGGTTTTAATAATAATTTAAATCAAAATTATTGCAATAGAAGATTTTTAGATGAAGAATATAAAAAAACAAAAAATTATTTATAATTATTTCTTCTTTATATATAAATATTTATCATTAAAAAAATAAAAAGGAGAGCTTTATTCAATCTTAGGTTGAATAGAATCAATAATTTAATCTATTAGGATAATGAGAAGAATTACCATAATTTGAGTATGGCTCATGGATAGGCTAGTTTTTAGCATATTAACTACCTCCTTATTATATGTATGGTTAAGGAGGAATGAATTATTAGTTAATAGCTTCTCTGATTTCAAGATTTTAGGGATTGTACTTTGGAATAAGGTGAGGAGTGAACTAAGATGAAACAGGTTGAGGGTTAACCAAAAATGCTTAATCATTAACAACAAATGTAGGAACTTAGTTGGGCTCTAAGATGTAATGAGGAGCCTAAACTTACTGAAGTTAAGGTTAAATTAGTTGTTGAGCAATTTATTATTCTCTAAATTGATTATCTTATTGAGGGACATTAGGAACTAATCTAATAGGACTCATGGGAGGAGATACAATTAATTATGATTAGACTGGGGATTAGATAATGTGTTAAACTTGAGGAGCAATACTCTAAGTAAATGTAGAGGTTCCTTAATTAGAAGGAACTGCAAAAGTAACATGAGGAGGGTATTTAATTATAGACTATAATTATTATTATTGCTATTATTGTTGTTGTTACTATTATTATTATTGTTGTTATTGTTATTACTTTTTTCTTTCCTATTCTTCTTCTCTTTAAAGTTGAATTTATCTTTATTCTGTAGTCTCTCTAATTCTCTTAAGTTCTTCAGCTTCTCTTTATTTTAATTATTCAAATTCAACTACCTTTCTAAGGAGATCATCATTGTCCTTTTTCAGTTTATCATTATCTTTTTTAAGAATTTCATTCATTGCTTCAAGAACAGCATTAGGGCGCTTATCTTGTAAATAATTTGGGTTATTTACCTATTGTTCTTATTATTACTATTGTTGTTGTTGTTATTGTTAAGTACTGCTAATAATGAAAGGATGATCATTAACTTGTTATTAAACAGGGGGTGCAAAGTAGAGAGGTTGTTGAGGATTTTAAACTAAAACATAGCCAGGAGGAGGTGGTGGGGGTGCAATTTCTCCAGGGTGTCCAACAAAGAATCCTTATTAGTGAGGAGGAAATACTGGGGGTCCTTAAATAAATGACCCATTCATAACAGGAGGTGCTTAAGTAATAACAGGAGGACCTTAGAAAAAGCCAGGTTGTTATGAGAATATAACTTATGGTTGGTGAACAAAGTTTTATTCAACAATAGGTACAGGTTGAGGCTGAGGTGGGAAGACATGTTATGAAACAAATTAGGGTTATTGCTAAATCATATGAGTTTGATGTTCTCCTATAAGTTAACTGACACGAGGGTCATATTCTTTTTATGAGGTAACATTCCTTTAACTCAAACCAATAGTTCCACTTTACAAATAATTATCACCAACAGCTTCATGAACCCTAGAAACACCACTTCTTAATACCCCTTATTCAGAGACTTCATTGTTGGATTGAACAAGGATGTTGTTATTTTAGGGAATAGAGTGGACAATAGATTGGTCTTAGAATCTAACAGTCTTTTCATTTGAAGTTAAAACTTAAGATTTTTGACCAACTGACTAGGTTTAATATGTAACAGATTAACCCAAGTAGTTTTTACCACGATAGGGGAGTTAGGGACTAATCAATTAAATGAATTCTTAGCGAGTAATCAATTAATTTTCCTATTGTTTACTTCTTTTCAATCTTGATAATAATATTTGATAGTCTTGTAATGATATCTCCTAACCATTTCTTCTGAAAAATTGTTGCAATAATTCAAAATCAATATAAGATTGATTTCTATAGTCTATCTAAGAGAAGAAGCTAGCAGAATCAAATCCATAATTGTTAATCAAACTTACCTAATTTTATTAAAATATTTTTAAGATAATTTAAAAAATGAAATTTTTAATCTTCAAACCCTCAGGTTATTAGTCTTTTAAGAAAATATTAAGGAATTTAATGATTGATTTATTGATTGATTGATTGATAGATTGTTGGTTGGATTATTATGGATTGAAGATATCTTAGATTTTGATTATATTTCAAACTAAGAAAATTGATATTTATTTAAAATCTTATTCCTTTTTTGAATTTATTTTTCATTTTAAAAAGCTCCAAATCAATAGAGATATTTATTTCAGATATTATCTACCTAATTATGTTACTATTATATTTTCTATAGCATTTTTGAAACTATTATGAATACTTCTATCTTATAATAAATCTTCTATATTGTTATTCTTTAGTGTTATCAGAATTATTTGCAATTTCATCATTTTGCCTTATATTCCTTTCATCTTTTATTCAGTTTCTATATTTAAATAAATTAGGAAATAACTTTTTACCTTATGAACTTCAGTGAAACGAAGTAAATCTAATTCAAGCAAAA
Source organism: Tetrahymena borealis (assembly GCA_000260095.1). NCBI lineage: Eukaryota > Ciliophora > Oligohymenophorea > Hymenostomatida > Tetrahymenidae > Tetrahymena > Tetrahymena borealis. The sequence continues at coordinate 514,831 of JH651265.1, read as the reverse complement.
AGAGACTAGAAAGAGCTTTCATACAACGCTCAGTGAGTGATCTTTCTGTTCTTGCTTAAGAATCGAAAATTTAATTCTTGCGCTTAGTGTCACCAAGGTTGAATCCAATAAACTTCAAAAAACAGTCATAATCCATTCCTTTATCACTGGCGGCACTGTGACGAGAAAGAATTGCTTGGATTTCAAATGAAGAAACAGTTTCTTCATATTATCTGTATAGCAAAGTAAGCTTTTCAATGTCAACTACGCCCTTATAGGTAGCACCAGGGACGTTTGCGAATTTGGTTTGGCTGAGAGAGCTTGATAATTATTAGTTATTCAGATTATATGAATTTATATAAAACTTTTTTAAAGTTTCGAAAGCATGCTCAGGACTGAACTCGGAGAATTGCTTCAAATTATCTTGGTTTTGCTTAATTTTACGGCCTACTTGAATTTCAGCTTGCAAGATATCAACTACTAACTTTTGATCCATTCCCTAAAGTAATTTATGCTGTTGATAAGTTTATTTTTATTTACTATCTCTTTATTTTTATAAGGATTCTATCAATTTTCTTTGATTTTTTAGTATTTCTAACTTTCTATTTGTTTATTTGTCATATGAATGAAAGAGTCTTTATAGTCTTCTTGATTGATATGATTGATTATTTTATTTCTAATTTATTTTTTATTATTAACAATAATTGCAACTACATACATTCATTCAGATTCTTTCCTATCTTTTCATAAATAAAGATAATCAATCCAGTTGTTATTTTAAACGAATTTCTTCATTGATTTCTCTACCAATAATCTTATATTTTGATCATCAAGCATATCTATCTTTTTAAAAAACCAAAACGATTCAGCTCAAATAATCATATAGTCGCTCTAGCAAGATCTTTTATAAAATTTATTTATTTTCTATTGAAAGTATATTTCCTGCAAATAATTCATCTCCTTTAATTTTTAATAATAAATTTAATTCTAACAATACATACATCAAGTGATTAAAGCACTACATATTAGCTATTTTATTTAATTGAAATTGAATTTAGTTCAATTTTTTCATTTAAAATTATTTTCATTCTTTAGTAAAAATGATATTGAATAAAATAGAGAATTAGAATTAAGTAAAACTATTTATTTTTATTATTTTATAATAACCAATTTCATTTTATAAAATAAATATACCTTTAATAGAAAAAATATGAAAAATTAAATAATATTTAATAAAATTGAGATAATTTCAAATAATTGAATAAAAAAAATATTATCAATTTTAAAATAGATTTTATTTTGTTTGTAAGCATAAACCTTCATTTTATTCTTCATATTTAATTTTTAATTTGGAAAATAAATATTTAAGATAAATTTAAATATTATTATAAATTATTATTTGGTAAGAGTATTAAAAATTAAATGTTTAAATTACTAAATAAAGTTAAATTTTTTGTTTTCTGGCTATACAGAGATTTATGATAAACATATTACTTTGATCTAGATAATTTAAGTTAATTGTAATATTTATATTTAATTATAATTAAAATTAATTTGAATGGAGAGCAATTTTAAAAGAAATATGAAATACTTGTTTTTAGTTTTAATATCTGTAAAAATTATTAGAATAATTGGTATAATATGTAATTAAATTAGTTTCTAAAAATAGGCTACTGTGAAATTATAATTTTTTCAAAAGATTAAATCAAATCATTTGAAGTTAATTTCTTATGATATTAAAATTATACATAAAAGTGAAATTAATAAATTTGCAAAATGATATATTTTTAGAATCTCTTTTTATCTAATTGAAATATTTATTTTTAAGAGATCTATTTATTACTTTGAGGGAGATAACTATCAAATTACTGATTAAAAATAGAAATTACCTTTCTTCTTTAGAAATTTAATAATTTATAAAGCAATCATTTCGTTCATTGTTAATTCATAATTTATAAAGGCACTAATACTTAAAATATTAAATGTATGTGGCATCAATTGTAATAATAATTAGAAAAAGGTTATTTAGAAGGATTAAAAAAATAATCGAATAAATAAATATTCATTTTGAAGAAGTTATTATTTTAAGAAAGCAAGAGACATTATGTAAGGAGTTTATATGAATAAATACTAGAAATGAAAACTAAGTAGAAATAAGTCTAGATGCTTAACTTAATTAACCTTAAGCTCAAGACTCCCTACTAAATCAAAAGAAAATAATTAATCAAAAAAAAGTAAAGCCGTTTTCATAGTAATATAAATTTTTAATTGGAAATTGACAGAAAGTGTGAAGTAATTTAAAAATAAGTAATGATCAATAAACCAAACATAATAATGAGATTAAGAAAATAAATCTACTATATGATACTAATATTCTTCTAGCAATCAATCTAATTTTTTTTATTAGCCAATTAATTAATATCAAATACTATTGCTAAAATAAATATATTATTCTTCTTATAATCAATTTTAACAAAAAATAAATGAAATTTTCTACTTTTGAATGAAAATCATCTATCTTAAATTAAAAGTAAAACAAATTTTATATAGAGAAGCTTTATCTGTCAATGTTTATAAAAGTACTATGAATTAAAAAAATAAGCAAAAAAACTCAAGCTAATTAGATATCACAACAATTTCAGCAACAAAAGTAAGGTATTTAGCAATTTTATCTTACACAGTTAGTATGGATAATAAAATTTGGGAACAAATTCAAATGTTAGTCAATAAAGTTATGACAAAAGTAACAAAATAGTTAAGTAAAATAAGTGAAATCATTTATACTTTTAAGGCGTATTATAAATATTTTATTATTTAGTATTCAATTAATTATTCTAAGAATTATTATTTCTTGTTTATTTAAGCATAAACGCTTCATCTTTTAGGATTTCCTTAAAGTAAGATCATTATAAAAATTTTGAAAGTGTTGGATAAAATTTTTGTATATAAAATAAGAAAGATTATTTAATAATAAAAAGATCTATTTTCTTTGTTAAAATAAATAATAAATTAAAAAAATATTATAATATATGATAGAAATAAATATAAATGTTAGCATTTTATTTTTAAGCATTTATCATAGAAATAATTCTTAAGAACATTTTTTGAAAAGTAAGGTAAATATTAAATAAACATCTTTTATAAATAAATAATGGAAAATATATAATAAATAAATAATAAATTAGATTTAAACTAGGTAAATGGCTAAAATATATAAATTTATAATAGAAAATTTAACTTAAAAAGTATTGTAAGTAATATAAAGAAATAAAAGAAATATTAAAAATTCCTTGTTTCTTTTGGGTTATATTTAATTGGTAGTTATTAGTTTATAATTGATAGAACTAAATTTTGGATATATAAAATTAAGGTGAAAAAAAAATTAGTAAGATTAGTCTAATTTTTGTTCTACAATGACTTAGTGTTTGTTATATCTCTTACCTAAAAAGAAGAAATGTAAATAAGATCAAGTATTCTCCTTCAACTATTTTATAGCCCTCTTTGTTTTATTTACACCAAATTCTATTTCATCTTTAATAGACAATATGACTTATGTTCTAATTAGTTTACAATAATTTAAATTCCTAAAAAGATAAGGGGGACTTTGAGTTAATAAGAAAAGTTAAGACAATTTTTAAGCAAGAATTGTATTAAATAAATAGACTTTGATATAAGTCAGATATAAATAAGTAATAAGATTTCTATATTGAGGATTTTTATCTTTACATACATTATTATAAATTATAAATGCCAGTTATAAAAATATTTTTTGTATATTTCTATTTACTTCTTTTCACAAAATTTTATAAAACCCAATTTCTAGTAATTTATCTTTTTTATTTATCTTTCCAAATTATGGAAATTTTTTTCTAGTAATAGTAGTAGTAATAAAGATTTGGTTTAAGTCTGTAGAGAAATTGAGGTATTTTTCACAATCAAACATACGAGTTAATTCTGAATTGAATTTTGTCAGGAGTTGATATATTTTTCACTCAATATTAGTTGTAAAATAAAAAATAAGGGCAGTTTGAATGATAATTTTAATGCTACTCTCTAAAAGAATTCTCCTAACTTTTAAGGTAAGTTTAATTCTTTTATACTGAGATATTCAGGATAGCTTACAATGTCTTTTATTTCAATATCATTCATTCAATTATTGCTTTACTATTAAAAATATAAATAGGTATGCATTATTTAAAATCGGTTATGAGAAACTCTCCTCCTATCATTGGTTAATTTTTTCAAAGTATCATAATTTGAAAGAAAACTGAGGTTTATTTGAAAAGTAAAATTCTATGTACCTGCTTTACCTTTTAGTTATGATTTGAGATTATCTTACAATTAAACTTTGTATTGACGTAGTTATTTTCTAAATAATGATAATTACATCTTATTACTTTTCTTCAATGAATGAATCAATTACTAGAAGAAGTAGAATTCATTTTAATCAAAGACTAATTAAAAGTTAAGTATTATTTAAACATGCTTCTACGTATATTGTATCTTCATTCCAACAGTCCTTTCTTGACAATCTACTCTTCTTGGCAGTTCCATTTAGCAATGTCACCTAAACTAGCTTAACAAGAGTAGGAACATTGGAAAGCAAATAAAATTGCTCTATATACTTATTTATATTAATTAAATATTGGTAATAGGCCAGTAAAACTAAGATTCTGCAGGAGACTAACTAAATTCAAGTTATTGTATAATCTCAAGTATAGGCAAAGACTAAATAAGGGATATAAAAATTAATTAATAATTTTTGAATGCAATAAGTGGGAAATAAATTAGTGAATTAATTTAATAGTTAATTGAAAACTAAAAAAAGTAGAGGTCAAAATCACTTCACTATTACTTTATATGAATTATACTTATAAATTAGATACATTGATATCCTAATGTATATTAATTTACCCATTACTTATTTTAGATTAATTACCCTTATAATTGGACACAATTGTTATTTTTGCATTCTCTTTGCAATTTATTATATTTTTTGTTCATGTATTAATTTCATTTAAAATTTAGTCTAAATCAATTTCTTGCAAGAATACTTTTGATGGCAATTAAATGAATTTTTTCTTTAAAAAATAATCGCTTTATTTAGATTTATAGAACAAATCCCCTATTTTTCAAATATTTTTATTTAAATTGATGCCATAGCATAATTAAATATTCTTATTTTAAGTCATAATGTATTAAATAAGCGAATTTAAAAATTCAATAATTTTTTAAGAATATAAAATACACTTTAACAGACTAATACTTGATTAACAATAATTGAAAGACTAGTAAAAAATTAATTTGGGGGACTCTTTCACATTCATTAATTCATTCATTCATTCATTCATTCATACAAACAAACAAGCATACATATTTGTTTATTTTTAGTTCTAATTTTTTTTAATTAAACCTGAATATATAATCCTCATTGCAAAGCTCAATGCATTTAAAATATTAGGTATTTATTTGTTTTATTTCTAATTGAAATAATCTCTATTACTATGCAATGTTAATTTATTCAGACATATATATTGCATTGCGCACATTGCCTCATAGTGAATTTTTGCTTAATCTTGTTAATTTTAATTTATTGCAATAAATAATAAAATGGAGTGGTAGATATTTTGAAAATCATGAAAAATGTTTATTTTAATAATCGTGCTAAAATTAGGATACAAAATAGTGTTGTTATCTATCGATACAGAAAGAAATAATGGATTTCAAGTTTTACTGTTTGATTATAAAAATAGGAACAGCCACCTAACAAAAATTAAAAAAGTGATAATTTGATTGATAAAAATATATTCTTAGTATGAGTTAATATTAATTTTATAGATAGTCATATGTTTATTAATCAAATTGACTTATCTTTAGATCCCCCTTTTATTCATAGTATTATAATATTGATTTGATTGGTTGCTCTCTAAGTGCACATAAGAAAGAATTCATTAGATTCTGATCCCCCAACTTTAATTTTTTTACTATTACCAATTTTTTTATGAGTATTAACTGATTTTAATGAAATCAATCATAGAATCAATTAAAGTAATACATCTTTATTATATTCGACATCTACAGCTAGTTTATTTGCTTATCTTGCCTGTTTTAAAAATAATCAAATGAAGTGATAATTATAATTGATAATTAATAAAATAAATACTAATATTTAAAATAAGCAATTCAAAAGAAAAGTTATTAATAAGTAGCATTATTAAAATAAATGACTCAACCTACCTATCCCGTAGAAGATACCAACAATAAATCTCCTAGAAAGTTAGAGGAATCATCTAGCCCTGCAGAGAATCAAGTTCTTCCACCAATTGGTTTAAAGAAGAATGATTCTGAAATAGAAGAAATGTTCAAGCAAATTGAAGTTGAAGCAGCAAAGCCTTTACCCCCTCTTTTATTATGGCACAAAATTACCTTCGTTTTCTTAGGTATTGCATCTTTAGCTGGTTGGAATGCAATGTTGACTGCCTTCGATTTCTTTGGTAAGAAATATCCCAAGGAAGAAGGATACCTTGATGTTACTTTCTATTTCCCTATCCCTATTATGATTACCAATTTCTTTGCTGGTCTTGCCTGTCCCGCTCTTGCCAAACGTTTCACCTTTAATTAGAGAATTGCCTATCTTTCTATTGGTGTTTGTGTCTTTATGATCACCATTACTCTTATTGCTATCTTCTATAACACTAAGAGTGGTTTCTGGATCTCATTCACTCTCTTATTCTTCCAAGGTTTCATTGAATCAGTTGTTACCAACTCTCTAATTGCTTTAGCTGGTTAAATTTCTCACCAAATTAACTCCATTTACTGGACTTGCACTGCTGCTTCTGGTTTGGTCATGAACTTCATCAGATTAGCTGCTCTCGGTGCACTTGGTGACTCTGAAGAATCTATGAATCTTTGTACTGCTATCTATTTCTCATTTGCTTGCCTCATTTACGTTATCTCAGCTTCTATGCAAGTCGCTTTCACTAAGAGTGAATACTTCAAGGCTGTTGATCACAGAAACAATCTCAAGTCCAGACTTGAAAATAGATAAGCAGAAATTGAAAAGTTGGTTACAGTTAATAATGGTTCTGATGGCCAACTCCAAACTGTCAACGGTTTATCCCAAACTAACCTTGACCCCCAAAACTAAGGAAAGAAATCCTTCAAGTTAAAAGAATTGGCCTTCTTCAAATATCTTCTTTACCTCTCTCAAGTCTTTAAGTATGCTGGTGCCATCCCCATCTACCTTGTTTTCATCTATATTCAAACATTCATGATGTTCCCTGGTGTTTCTATTTTCTAAAAGCCTTCCTACACTGTCATTCCTTTCCCTTGGGCTGCGTAATTAATCTTATTAAAATTTTTCCTAAACTTAAATAAAATATTATCTACCATTATTATTTTTGATTAAAATTCCCCAAAATTTCAAAAATAAAAATATTCCATTTCATATTAACTAAAAATTATTTTTAAAAAAATAGAGTTTGGATGATTACTATTTACAACTTTGGTGATTTAGTCGGTAAATACATTGGTGGTATCAAGGTATTGATTAAGTTATATTTCATCTACTTTGTTGTCCTTTTCAGATTCGTCTACTATGTCCTCTTCTTAATGACTGCTAGAGAAAAAGGTGGTGAAAACTTCCAAAACGATATCTTCGCTTGGGTTAATATGTTCGTATTTGCTGTTACTAATGGTTTCTGTACCACTGGTTTAATGAACCTCGGACCCTCAAAGTGCAAGGATCCTAAGATCATTAACTTAATTAACTTCATTGGTGGTTTCTCCATTACTTTTGGTATTGCCATCGGTACTTTCCTCGCTCTCCCTCTTGCTTAAGAATGAACAATTTATTAAATTATTTAATAAAATAAAATACTGTCCATTTATAAATTCTCACCTTACCTATCCTATAATTATTCTATTATTGTCTCAAATTTACTGTATTCTATTGTATATAATATTATATGTTTCACAATAGTATTCTCATTTTGTCTCATTTTCTCACCATTCATTCATTCAATCACTAAATCATTCACTTCATTTATTAATTCTATTAATTATTAATGTTAAAGTTCTTTCTCAGCTTACACTATCAAATAGTTTAAATACATTTTATATTTATCTGCCTCCAGGTTATTATCTGTATAAATCTTATGCATAAACATTAATCTATCTAGTTCTTATTATTCATTTAATAACATTTCATTATTAAATAGAAAGAAAGTTCTTCTTATTTAATGAATTGTATATCTAAGATAAGAATTCTATAAGACCATAAATCTCTTACAAATCCAAATATATCAATACAACAGCAGGTATCATCATTTTTAATTCTTCAAACTTCTCATTTTAAAAAAGACCTATTGTTTCTTCATTTATCTCCAACCCTATCATTCTAAGAGCAACTAATCCTAAACTGTAGATATCAACGCCTTTAAGAAGAATCTAATCATCGTTTTCGAATATTAAAGAATTAGTTTAGTTATTTTTTATTTCAGCATAGTGAAAGAAAATCTATGTGATTTTTTAATTTTCCGTTATCCATTCTTACTTATTTTGCTTTTAGTATTTGACCTTATAAATTAATTAATATTTTATTAATTAGTAATAGAAATTATTAGCATTTAATATTTGATGTGATGCAGAGAATAAATATTGTTTTTGACTGCTAATAGTAATAAAATATAATAATAACATCATACATCTCTATAAACATATATTATTTACTATTAAAAAAATATCAGATATAATAAATTTTCATTAATAAACACCCAAAAATTAATTTTATTTTGAAAATATAGAAAGGCTTAATAGAATAATTTTAATTTAGCCTTCTTAATTAATGAGGATTTACAGTACATGATTCTTCATAATTTAAAATGTGAAAGTTTTACTGTTAGAGGACACTAGCTAACTAACTCACTGTCAAGTTAATGAAACAACCAATTTTTAAATATATTTTTATCTTTAATATTGATATTTATTAGTTAGTAATTTTTCGACTAGAGTGATGCCTGCAATAATTAATTTAGTATTATAAATTACTGAAAAAAAATATTAAGATACCTATTTAATAAGAATTTAAAGTATATTTTAATTAATGTCATTACAGGTAATAAATTATAAAATAAATAGAAATTATTTGAATTAGAATTATATATTTAATTTTTTAAATTTAATGACTAATTAATTAATTTAAAAATAAAATTATAAATTACAAACAGTTATTCTTTAAATAAATGGTTATCTATCGATCTATCTACCTATATCTAAGAATTATCAATTTTAAATTAAAGATTATAATTATTATTGTACCTCATTAAGATTTAAATTAATCTATTTAATCTTTTCAATGATACTTTGATTATTTTCAAGGACTAATTACATTTCTGAGATATCGTGGACAAGATCCTTTGGTTAAAGATTCATAACTTCATCAATTTCAAAAAAGTTAGCTTACTTTAATAAGACATCTCTTTATTAATTATAATATAATGCTAAATTAATTAAATTAACTATTGATTATTAAATGGGTTCTTCTTAATTTTCATTTTCATTGTTTTCAATTTTATTTTCTTCTTTCTATTAATTAGGTTCTTCGGGTATTTTTTCTTTTAAATTTTGAGATTAATCTTCAATATCGCCATGGCTTTCATTATTTTAATTATTTTATTCTTGATTATCATTTTAATTTTATTGTTCTACTTATTGATTGTTTAAGTCAATTTATTCTTAGGAGAATGAATTATTATCATTATTGTTATTGTTGTTATTAATATCTTCAAGTCTTCTAAGGTTAGAACAATAAGCATTCATTATTAAAAGAGCGCTTATGAATATGGCAAGATTTATTTGTTTCATCTTAATTAATTATTACTTTTCCTTTAAATTATTATAATTAGCTTTTTTTTTAGTATTTGAGAGTAAATTGTTTGTTTTTAATTGATTAATTATTTTATATACTTCCATTACTAAGAATTTGGATTTAAGCAAATATACTTTTAAGAAAGTAATAAACTAGATACAGTTTAAGTTAGTTTTTGCATTTAAATTTAAAATTGGATTAGTAAATTCTAGCTATTATCTCCAATTAAATAATAAATAGTTTTTAATATTAATTAAGATAGCCAAAAAAAGATGCGTTATTAATATTAATCTATTTGTATTCCTTTGTAAAATTAACACAGTCGAATTTAGATTCATTGAAAAAGCATAACAAATATCTATAAAATTAATTTTTTAATTATATATTGTTATTTACTAGTCCTTTAATATCAATTTAAAATAGTAATTCTTAGTTAAATATTAAAAAGTTATCATATTTTTTTGATGTGGACTAAAATGAAGAGAAGTGTAGACAAGAGGAATTATCAATTAAACGCTTAATCTCTTTCTGGTTTAATCAGTTATACTCCTAACGCTTCATTAATTAATTGCTTGAATTCGATTAATGAATAAGATATCTAATAAATTTTGAGGGAATGATTAATTTTAATTATTTATCAACTAGAAATCTGATTGAGTGATCTAGACAAATTTCTAAAGAAATGTCAATATGAAGGAATCCAAGTTTTTTATAATCGATAAAATTAAAAATAATCCCTTAAACATCAATCATAAATATAATTTAAAACTATTTAAGAAATGAATAAGTAAAATTTAACGATTCTAATTGCTGCTATGCTAATTTGTGTTGCTTTTTGCGACTCTGATAACTAAGAAAATAGATCACATATTAATTAATAATTTGCTAACTAAATTCGTGATAGTATCTAAGAATACCAAAATTTCATTTAACTTAATGATAAATTTACTAAATAAATAAATACTTCTATTGATAATGAAGACTCTACCTTATCATTAGCTGCCGCTTAGATATTGCTATTATTGTAACATAAAGCTACAACTATCTCATCTTAATTAGATCATCTTAATGATTTCCAAAACCTTGGTAGTGAATTTGTCAGCATTTATTCTTGATTAAAAAATCATATTTAATTTAAATAGTATAAAAAACATATTGTATATTACTTGTTATAAAATTAGAATAATTAATACTTTCTCAATCATTTCCTTTTTTAATAACTTAAAATAAATTTCTTTTTAAATAATATAAAAATATGCTTTTAGTTGGTTTAAAAATCTACTTTAATAAAAAAAATTGCAATAGTTAATATTTTTAATCATCATTCAGATATATTTGTAATTAATCTATTAAAAAACTATTGTGAAAGAAAAATAAATAAAGTAATTATTATTATCATCTAAATTTATTAAATTTTAGGAATAAAATATTTAATTATCTCAAAAGGCTAAAAGATTTATGAAGAATATCATTTTAAAATCAAATTTGATAAAATTCATAAAAATAAGAAAAATTATTTATCCATTATTATTAAAAAATTATTTGAAAATCAAAAATAATGAATTTTCCTTCCATGTTTATTTATATTTTTTTTCCAGAAATTTCATTTAAAATTAAAATGGATGATAGCTTCTCTAAAACTTGGTAATGAGTAATAATGTGTAAGATTGATGAAGGTTTAAAATTTGAATAGTTATTAATAAATGGATCAAATATTTAAATTTCAAATATACAATCTATTACATTTTACGTTATTGATTAATTAATTGTTTTGAGTTTAACATATTTGAATTTCTTAAGTTTAATAAATTGTTAACGCCAAGAAAAATAGTTAAGATTATTTTTAATCAGATTGTATCAAAAGTTAACTTTTTACCAATTGAGTGAAATATTTAAATTAGCAAATTATTGTTTAAATATGCGTTAATCAAAAGCTAACTATTCATGCATGCACTTTATGTAATGTATTTAGGTTTAAAAATAAGCGAGATATAGAAATTGTAATAAATGATATTTCAAGATAAAAAAGATAAAAAGTATAAAATAAATGAAAAATTAAATGTTAATTTCTTTTATCCTTTTAGGATATATTACTTTCGCTTATTGCTAAGTTGATAGCACTGTCAAAGTTTTTAAACAAGAATTGACTTAAGATTAACTCAAAAGTGGCAACTAAGAAGCTCTTTTATGGGGTCAATCTAAAGATAGATTTTAGAAATGCTCAATTGAAAATAAATACTATGACATCATTAATAATAACTGGACTATGACCAAGGAATTTAAGGATTCAAGAAAAATTACAGAAAGCCATGATGGGTTGATCATTTCTTGGAGCTATAATTTTATCAACTTTGATTAATCTTTTATAGGTAAAAGATTAGAATCTAAAATTAAATTTGATAACGATCAAAGATACTTCCATGCTATCGTACAAAATTCCAACTAAGGTTGTGGTTATAATGGTTTTGATGCAGCTAATACCAACACAATGTATACTATTCACAGTGCAGAAACTTTGAAAGTTTTCATTGATGCTTCTCTCTCTGGATCTGATCAGAAATTGGGTATTAGAGATTTAACTATTCAAACTGTTAAATGTATTGGTGCTAATACTATGTTTAGTCCTCTTGATGGTAAGTGCTATTGTAAAGCTGGATACTCTCAATAAAATATTAATTTCCGTGGAACCATTCTTAAAATTTGTCAAAAGTGATTTATTATAAATTTAATTTATAATTTCTTAACTTGTTTATTACACATAAATTTATAATATATTAAAATTAAATTTTATTATAATATAAACATCTTTAAATAACTTAAATAAAATTAACTTTCTTTTCATTAAATATTTTTAAACTTCTAATTGTGTTTTTTTTTCTTCATAATTTTCTTTATTTAATTAATACAAACAATCCTTATATTTTTAATTTATAGACTTATTATCTAATTTAATTGGAATAACCCATATTCATTCGTTAAGCCTATTTTTTTATCTTAAATAATTTTCAATTTTAAGCATTTTTCTAAAAAAAATAATAGATAATCAATAGTAAGTATCATAAGTTGAGTGGTCATTTGAGTGATTTATTTTTATTAATTTGATGTCAGTTATGTAAGATATCTTAGTATTGATGTTTTAAAATGAATAAATGATTTAAGGTAAGTCATAAGTACTTTTATCGTAGTAAGAGTTATTAACAAATCTATTAAGCTTTAATTTAAATTAGTTAAGTTTAGAACATTTAATAAACTTAAATAATTTTATGCAGAAAACAAATATTTATTAATTAATTACATTATATTATCTTAAAGTAGTTTTATAAATATTTTATCAATTATTAATACTAAATTCCTTTAATTAATAATATTTTGCTAGATATTTATTTAAGAAATTTATATAATTGAAAATTAGAATGTTTATAAACTATGAATTAAAACTTATTTATAGTTTTCATACAATAGAAAGGATGGATATAAATATTTATATGAGACATACAATTGAGTAAAAGGAGATTAAGTACTGTAAAGTATTTAGATTAATAACTTTTTATAACCTATCATTTATTTAATTTTTGCTTTAATTAAATTAGTTTTTGTATTAATAATAATGCAGTAATAGCTTCGCTAATTTTAGGTTATAATGTAGATATTTTTTTTTATGGGAATTTTAAAATAAAAAGAAGAAAAGGATCTTTAATTGAGTCATTTTTAACCATTTTATAATTGATTGGAGTGATTTTACTTTTCGCATAGTGCTTGGAGAAGATTCTAATCAATCAAACTAAGTATTTTTAAATCTAATTCACTCTTTTTCTCTTTTCTTGTTATAATATTAAGAGAGTCATAAGCATCAACAGCTTTTTATAAGTCTGTTCTGTGATCTTGATACAAATTATTGAATTCAGAAGTATCATCATCAATAAGTTTCTTTGAGTTATTTAAATCATATTTAATGGTAGGCTTAGGTAAGTACTCAAGCAATTTTATTTGATCAGAAGTAAATATTACTTTTTTTATCTTGTCAATTTCCATCAGTTTTTTTATTATGTTTTTTATGTCAAAATGGTAGCACAATCTATTCATAGTGTATTCCACAATTTTTTTTTTCCGAGAAGATTTGCCAAAAGGCCAGATAATACTTTTAATATATTCTGCTGCTGTTAAATTGAAGTTTGTTAGTTTTTTAAATTCGACTTCGTGTATTTATTATTACCTGGCAATTTCACGTTCTCTGTAGCTTATATTCTTAGAATTCTTTAAGAAGAGAGGTTTAGATTTTAAAGGGCTGTTTTGGACACTACTTATGCTATCTTCTTACAAGAAACTCATCTTATATGAATCTATGATATCTCTTAAGATTCGTTTATCTTGAGGCTTAGATTATTTTAATTAATCAGGAATCTATGGTGATTGTTATTCTTTATAAAATTCAAATTAAGTTAGTGGTGATGATTATTCAGTTACACTCTCTTTATCATTTTATTTAAAATTCTGTATTTTTTCATTTTTAATCTATTACTATCCATTTTAGAATGTTATTTGAGATAGTTTGATGCTATTAAAATCCTTTTCGGTGGAATTAATATTTTTAAGAATAATTAAGCTTTCTTAGCGGCTTGAAAATTTATCTTAGTTTAGTATCTCCTCATTAACTAATTTATGGTTTGTTTCTTCTATTGAAGTTCTATTACCTTTTATGGCTGGCTATATTTATTAAAATTTGTTTAATTATTGTGTCTTATAATTACTCAAGGAGTAAATTGATTATTAATTTTGTGTATTTTTTAAGATCGAATGATGTTCATGCAAATTCGTTTAATTATTAGGGTTACTTCTTTCTTTATTATTTAGATTATCTTAGTTGTTATATTGAATTTAAGGCTATTTAGTTTAACTTTGGTCTTAGCCATTCTCAAACGAAAATAAATCATTTACTAACTCTTGATTGAAGTTATATGAAGAGTATTTTAAACATATTAATGTACCTAGAGCAATAAAGCTTTAAGTGAATCCTCCGATCTCTGAAATTATATTAAATAAATTTTTATAATCTCTCTAATAGTAATTTTCTTTAGCCTTCTCCATCCGAATAATTAATTACAGAAATGTATCGCTATTCTCGCTTGAAGCATAATTAATTGATTATTTAAAAAATTGTGGTAAGCACTTAATTTTAAAATTAACATTTCAGATCTCCCTTATGATATAAAAAAAGGAAATTCACTCTTTATTTTTAAGAGTGATATAAATTTTCTTAATTTTCTAATTATTTTGAGTAATTTAATAATTACTAAATTTTTCAAGAATATCTGAAAAAATTTCCTATTTTTCTTTCTCAGATAATTAATTTGTAATGCAAATTTGATAAATTCAATTGTAATAATTGATTTTTACAACTTTAAATTACTTGCTGGTATATTATCACAAAATGCCAAATATTAACAAAAGATACATAGAGTAAGGAAAAAAATAAAATAATCCCACATTATTGATAGATTCATATTCTTTTAAGAATTCAAAATACAATCAATCAATAAATCAATCATTAAAAGTGTTAATATTCCCTTCTTGTTTTTCTAATATAATTCAATCATTTTTTTTATTGATGCTGTTATCCAAAAATTTCATTTTAGTAATCATAAAATTTTAGGTTAAAAAGTATGTTTTAAATTAGGTATAATAGTTTCACTAAGAGTACTGAAATGATTGATAAAGAAAGATGAAAAATTTTACACTTAAGGTATCATAGCTATAGGATGGAAAACTAACTTATTATTTATTAGAAAAGAGCCACCCAAAATCACTTTTGACAAAGTTATTTCTCAAATAGAAGGCAACTTAACCTGAAATATCACTACTAACAGACCAGTACTAGTCTCTAGCATAGGGAGTGAAAGGGTTATTTTAGTTAGTCGGATCAATATAAATATCAGAAAATGAAACATCTACATAGGCGTTTTTTAAAATTTTGTTTACATCTTCAATAGGTCTACACCCATATCCTACACACTTATTAAAATTAAGGTAAATAATTGAAAATCTATTAGAGTTGTAATCACCCTCTATTTCCAGGTTAGTAAGACTGTTGTTAAAGCAATATTTTTAAGTGTAATTCTATGCAAGAAAGTAATCCTTTGTTTTTGAATTCTAAAAGCTTTCCTTTGTACACTACACAAGTTCAAATGGGGTTCTAACAATACTTCTTACTGCTTTTTGCGTTTTTTCATCAAATTGTGATTCCTATACCTCTTAAAATCCTGTAACTTTGAATACTGTATTATCATTCATGTAAATCCCCATAGAATCCAGAACTCCAAATGCGAATTACATATTTTTATTGTTTACAGTAAATTAGCTTGGGTCTTTTACATATCTTTCCTGGTAAAGAACTTGAGGATCTTTGCGCTAAGAAGCATTATAAATAATGAATGATAGTCTCATAATAATGATACCAACAATCAATATTGTGACCCATTCGCCGACTAAAGTCTAATGAGTTTTCTTTCCTTAGAAATAAAGACTTATTTGAGTTCCAAATATATCTAATTTCATACTTCTTCTTTGGTTTTCTAAGCTTTTTTTATATATTTTCCAAATATTAACAACTAACTGATTTTTAATTTTTTAATTATTCAATTAATATTACCTTAGATTCTATATCTTTTAATTATTCCACTATTATTTTTACTAATATTGGGGAATATTTCATATTTTATTAGATTTTTCTCAATAATTTAGATTACAATTTATCTCATAAGTTACGATCAAGCCCATTTTTACTTTATATTTTTTAATAATTATATTCAAATATAAACTGTAACTAAGATTACCCTAAGCCAATTACTTTATTCAACTTTTTATAAGATTTATCCTAATTCTTTAATTAATAAATAACCCTAATTTAATAATATTTTTTTATTATTTAATATTTTTAAATTGTAATATATTGTTTATTTTAAAATAAAATTGAAGTAGATATAAATTATTTAACCTAATTTACTATTAAGTAAGTAAGTGGGACATTTTTAAAAAATTTATTTAACTCCTTCTTCATTTAATATAGTAAAAAAATTAATTTTTGAATAATAAACAACAAAATTTCAGATTTAAACAAAGTGAATTGATAATCTATCTATGAATTACCTAAGAGAGAACTAATTTTTTAAAATTCAATCTAAGTAAATTTCCTATTATTTATCTAAATAATTATCTTATTTTATTTATTTAATTTCACATTCAAATTAATTTTAATTTAATTTGTATATATTTTAGTTTAAATATTTTACTCTCATTCTTTTTGTAAAAATATACATTATAGATTAAGAAATGTATACCATTTTATAACAGAAATGAATATCTCAAAATATAATTTATTTTCAATAATATTCATTTAATTAAGAGATATAGAAAATTTATCTATTAATTCTACCCTTAGAAATTAATCAATTATATTTTTAATTAGATCTTTAATTATTAGTTCAATGTCCAGAAAGTTCATGGAGGAATGTAGCTGCTTCTACTCCATATGCAAAATAATCTCCACTTTAGAAAATATTATTCAGTTTTGTTACTTCATTCATTAATGGAACAACATTACGAATTGCACTTATTGGAATCCCTTACAAACTTTAACCTCCATCTATTCCATATACTTTTAAAAACTCCAAAACCTCAGGATTGCTTTAACCACAAGGATTAGTTTTTAGCAGATTAGTTACAAATTAAGCACCTTGAGATAGCTTTGAAAATTAAATTGGATTTATGAAATCATAAATTTTCTATAATGTAGGCATATCAATACAATCTATTACAGTTGAAGGATGAGGCAGTTTATTAGCTTCGTACATTCCATTTAATATTGCCTAGGAATTTTCAACAATCTTTTTTTGTTCGGGAGTTAAAGGTTCATTAGTTTATTAGCAATTACCTTATAATACAAGATAAATAGCAATTAGGAAAAGGTGTAGAATCTTCATTGAATTGCTGAAGTATTTATTTACTATTTTTTTATTTAAAATAAATTTATTTTATTAATTTAATGATATTTTTATAGAAGAGCTTATTAAACAATTTAAAACTTTAAATTGAAATAGATAGATAGAAAGATAGATAGATAGAGGAAGGATATTATTTTACTATTCTAAAGAATTCATAATTAGTTATAAAATTAATTACTTATAAATTATATAAATTAGATTAGATCTAAATTAATATCATTTTTACCTATATTTTCTTCTTTTTATAGCTAAAATATTCATTATTTATTCATCAAAAAGATTATAAATTCTTTAAATTAAAGGAAGTGTTTTTATAAAAGAAGATATTCCTATTCTTCATTATCACATTACACCAAAAACTTAAAATATAGATTTTTTTTTAAACCTCTATTAACTTTAATAGATAACACATCGACCCCTCCTGATCCTTTCGTTTATTTCCACCCTTATTTATCCTCTCACTTATTTACAGTCCTCCTCCACTTATTTTCTTTAGCATTTTATTTATTAAATAATAGCTAATTAATTATCAAATTAGATATGATTACTTCTAAGAAAAGATTAAAAAAATATAGATTTATAGATAGATATTTTTCTAAATTATAACTTTAAGCAAACTATATTTAATAATTAAAACTAAAAAATATATCAATTCAATTAAAAAATTAAGTACTTAAATTATAATTAAGTCTAGAAATATGTAATCTTTAACTTGTTAGCTTCACTAAGGAAAACCTATTAAATATTTATATCAATAGATGGTAAAGAAATAAACAAAAGATCATCAGGATGATTATATAAATAATAATTAAGAAAATTATGTTTAAAATAAAGATTTTTAAACATTATCAAAGAGGGAAAGTTACAATGTATCATCTGCTGAAGATAAATACCTTAATTAGAATTAAATTATGAAATCTTTCCCATTAAGATGTGATAAATGCTCAATAAAAATTGAATCCATATAAATACTATTTTAATAGAGGATATCTTTTCACTGGAAGAAAATATAAATGAAAAAACATCTAATCTATTAAATAAATTTAATGAATATACAGCCAGTAATTAAATTGATTAAAATTCAGAAGATTAGTAATAGATGCTAGTATAGATTAAGAAGAAAATATTCTAAAAGATAGAAGAATAGAATTTGCATAAAGTAAATTGCAGTTTACAATTTGGATCAAGTAATGTAAAATCTTACTATAAAAACTAAAAAACTTTAACCTAAATAGAAGAAGTAAAAGAGATAAAATAGAATATCAAAATTTATTAAAATAAACTAGAAAGATTAAAATATCACTTTATTTGAAAACAACATTGTAGATTCTGACTAAAATATAGAAAAATAGCAGTCATAAAATAATATTTCATTTAAGAGTTTTTAAGAATTTCTTATCTTAAATGACAAAACATCATAGAGCTTATAAAACACAATGTTAAATGGAGACAATTAAATATTATTAAAATTTCTTAGTTTTTTAAATTAATCAAAAGGGATGTTAAAATTTAAAACAAAAACAATGAACCTATTTTATTTTGAAAAATAGTTAAACTAATTGGAGAAAATAACATCATTAGAATTAAATAGAATAAAAGTAAATAATGGCACTAAAAAATAAATAATAATTGACTTTGGCAATATCTTATCTAGTTTAATCAATCCTAGAAATCTCTTTACAATAACAAATAACACATCATTATATTTCTTTAAAAATGAGACTTAATTATCAGAAATGTTTAATTACTTTAAATATTTCCAGCATAGTCGAGAAGAATTCAGCTTATAACTCTATTTAAAGAGAAAACTGCTGGAAAAATTAGGAAAAAATAATGCTCACTTTACTAGATTAAAAAAACTGGAGCTCAATTTTTATGGTAAGGGTGTAATAGAATCTTAATTTATCTACCAATTAACCTGTGGAATTTAAATAATGATTAATCTAAACCGTTTAACTATTGAAATAGGTGATCTTAATTATATTGGCTAAAAAGAAGCATAATTTTTAGGCAATTCGAAATCTCAATTAATTAATCTAACTAACCTGTCTTTAATAGTTGATAAGAATAATATCAAAGATGAAGATGTTTAGAATCTTTGCAATGGTTATCAGGAAATAAATCAATTTTTTGCTTATTAGAAATCACCAAATCTCTTAGTTTTACTAATAAAAATGTATCGAAGATGAAGTGGCCGAGCGGTCTAAGGCGGTAGATTAAGGCTCTATTCCGAAAGGGCGCGAGTTCGAATCTCGCCTTCATCAGAATTTTTTTTTTCTAAATAATTTTAATTAATAATGTTACTCAAGCTTTACATTAAATTTCAATAAAATCTAACTGACTAATTAAGAAAATTAACTGAATAATTTTACTTTAAAATTGAAAAGTAAACTCTATAATAGTTAATATACTTCAATACAATTAATTCTGCTCATTAATTAGGATTTAAGATTATTTCTAAGCTGCTATAAATCAATTAATTTACTGTTTTCTTTAGTTTCCATTAGAAATAATTAATAAATATCATAAAATAATAGTGAAGTCTCTATGGAATGTAAATCAATAATGGAGAAGAAGAATAATAATAGAAAATTATTAAATCTCAAAAGTTTAATAAGTAAAAGATTACTGAAGATGAAGTGGCCGAGCGGTCTAAGGCGGTAGATTAAGGCTCTATTCCGAAAGGGCGCGAGTTCGAATCTCGCCTTCATCAGATTTTTTTTATAAATTTTTTTATTGAAAAGAATTCTAATTTTAAACAAATATAAAATAATAATAAATGTTAAATAAATTAAGCATTTTTATTACAGTTTTCTTCATTTTATTTATTTTTATAAAGCAAATTTCGATTTTAATACCATACTTAAGTTTAAAATAAATGGAGTAATTAACTTAAAATCAAATTAGACAAGAAGTAATAATACTAAGTAA
The DNA here is from genome assembly GCA_000260095.1 of Tetrahymena borealis. NCBI lineage: Eukaryota > Ciliophora > Oligohymenophorea > Hymenostomatida > Tetrahymenidae > Tetrahymena > Tetrahymena borealis. The sequence continues at coordinate 494,056 of JH651265.1, read as the reverse complement.
GCAAGTAATATATTAGGGAAAAAGGTAATTATTACTTTTGTAAAGAATTCAAACAAATTATGGTAGCTTACTCTTCTATTCCATTGATCAATTTATTTATTTATTTTAGCAAATCACGATGATAGATTTCTTATGAATTCTTATGAAAAAGATATCAATATTTGTTCATAGTAAAAAGTTTATAGTAAAAAAATTTCATTATAACTTTATGAAAAACTAAAGTAGATTATTTGAAGTTAAATTTTTATTTATTTTATTTCCAATCAATAAAGGAATGTCATAAAAATAAGTATCTAATTTGTAGAGACCAAATTATTAAGTTGGAGATGAAAACTAAAATACTCTGAATGAAATGAATGAATTCACAAGTCTAATTAAATTTAACTTTTAGTAAGCAAGCGAAGAATTAAAAATCTAATGATAAATAATTCTAAGGAAATTTTAGAATGTAATTACTGAGATTAAAGAAAAATAGAACTATTTAAAATGATGTAGTAATATAGAAGTATAGCATAAAATGGTACTAGATGTTGTGGAAAAGTTTTATTATCAAATTTAAGAGGTTATAGAAGTCTAAGTAACCACTCTCTTTCTCTTGGCTTAAACTTTGATAAAAATAATTAAATTTTAGTTTCTGATTTTATTATTACTGAAGATCAGTAAACTTACACTTTTAAGTTTTTCAAAAATTAAGATACTTTAGAATTAATGTAAAGTGTAATTCAAGTTTAATAGGGTAGGATCAATTAATAAATCAACATAATCACCTAATCCAGAATTAATTAGAAAGGAAAGACAAAAATTAATTTTGTTTAAAGATTATTTTCCCCAAAATTATAGTTAATTGAAAGTTAGTGATGTATTTAAAATTTTAATAAAATTTCCTTTAAATATTGAGTTATCCTAATCTAGCTAGATATTAGTAGAATCTAATCTAGATTTTATGTTATTTCCTTTTTTTTAAAAAAAGTAAAATGAAAAATAAAAATGTTTTAAAAGTGGAGTTTAGTTAAAAAATGATGGACTATAAGATATTTTTTATTACAAATTTTTACTAATTATTATGATATTTATTGAGTAAAAATTGTAATTTTGAAATCAGAAATGGGATTAATTGTTTCATAAAAATTGAATTCAAGCTATTGCATAAATTTATAAAGGGTTGATTACATTCTATTATAGCTAATTTCAAATTTATTATTATTTTTAAATAATGTAAGTAATTCTTTAATTCCGAAACATTAATTAATTTGGTTAAATGGTGGAGGCTTTCAATAATGCATTTACAAATTGCTTTCCTTTTTTAAATGATTAAATAAGTAATTCATTATTTTGCAAAAATGAATTTTAGCATAATTAGAAGAAGTGTAAGGTAATTAATAAAATCAAATTATCATTTTTATTATTAAGAAGATAATTGTAATTTTAGTATTACAATTATTTAGATATTTAACTAAGTAGATCAAATAATCTTCTTCTTTTTCTTTCCATTTCTCTCTATCTATATTAATTACAGATTAGTAAGCCAATAAATTTGAATTACCAAATATAGGGCAATTATTCCGTAAGTGATAACAGCTATTAGTAAGAATATCTATCTAATATTTATCAAAAATTAAACAAAAAAATAATTTTTTAAGTAATGTCCAACACTAGTATTTTCGATGTAACTAAGTTTTATTTTAAATTTTCTAGGTAGAGTTTTAAGCAAAAGATATTAATATATAGAACGATTTTACTTTTCTTCTATCTTAAAAGTGTAAATGAAATTAAGAAAAACTATTAAAATTAAAAAAAATTACTGTTTTTGCTAATTTGATCAAAGCCTCGATAATTGTATGATTAATTCTGATTAGGAATTTCATTTGATTAAAATTTACCAAATATTTATCTCCAAATTTGATGTTAATATCTTTCTAATGTACCCTAAAAGAAACTTACTTTTCTTTTATCGAAAAGCTGAATGTAAAACTAAAGGACTAGATATATTTATGTATTTGATAAAAATATATTCTATAATGAGTAAACTGCCATTTTTACTTAAATTTAAAGCACTTTCATAAAACGAAAAGATACTTTATTTGGGATAATAATATTATATTTATGAAGTGATAGTATATTAAAATATGTAATTTTAGACACTTTTCTGTACTAATAGACATCTCAAATTAATTTTAAAAGTTTAAAAATGAATTATTTTTAAACTTTAGCAAAAATAGCCAAACATACATACTTACATAGCTTGAAATAATCCTCAAAATTTGTGCTAAGAATATATAATTAAATTAAATTAAAATAAAAATAAAAGATAAGTACTCATTCTATTAGTATAAAACCTAATTTTATCAAATGAAACAATTCCTCGTTATCGCTGCTTTGATCTGCTTAGCTGCCTCCCAAGCTGTTAACAGCTGCCCTACAGATGGTAGACTTATTAAGTGTAGCACTGAAGAAAAGCCTGTATGTGGTGTTAAGAGTTTAACTAATGGTAAGCAAATCAAGGAATCTTTTGTCAACCACTGTGTTGCCTGTGCTATTGGTAAGGTTGAGTATTCTGTTGAAGGCAGATGTGAAGAATTCCCTTCTAAGGCTAAGTTTTGTTCTCCTTCTGAATCTAAAAATTAAATCTGTACAAGAGAATATAACCCTCAATGTGGCTACTTTAACCAAAGTATTAAGTGCTTGGTTGCCCCTTGTGCTATTTAAGGTTCTAACAGATGTGTTGCCTGCTCTATTGATAATGTTCTCTATACCATTCCTCATGAATGTCCCAAATTCTGAAGAAAAAAATCATATTTATCCACTTAAATTACATATAAGATTATTTTAAATGTATATTTATTTATGTTAATTTAAGTAAAATCTATCATATTTTTAGGACCAATCTCCTACCATCTTTATATTAAATAATTAATTAAACCTTTACCACTATTAAGATAATATATATTATAAGATATGTAATATTGTTATTAGGTTGAAGAAAAGATAAGATAAGCATTATATAAAAATGTATTCAATTGATAGAAATAATATAAATAATAATCAATTAAAGCACTGAAAGGAATGTAGTTTCTCAAAAAATATTTAAATCATTTATATTAGAATGCTCACTTATTCAAATATTTTTTATTTATCAAATTTTCATTTAAATGTATTTGTAACAATATTATTTATGCTTGATACTTTGTTTAAGATATAAGTTCAATATAAAATTGAGAAATGGAAACATCTTTATTCTTTTGTTTTATTTTAACAAAATAACTTTTTAAGAAAAGATTATAAATAGTTTTAGATTAATTTTTATGGTTTTCTATTATAATAGATTAACCTTATTTATTATAGAAATTACTTGAATATGAAATTTATAATATTCATATTTTGACTAATTTTATGATAGAAATCTTAAATTGAGAAGATAAAATACTTCTTTGTTAAGTAGAGAAGTAGAAAGGAAGGTGATTATAATAAATAGATTAATTTAAAGCATAAAAAGTATGTATAGTATGTAATAAAAGTTAGTAATGTTTTAACTCCAATGTTAGATATGTAACCAAATATAGATAAGAGTCAAAGTTTTCATAATTTTAATCAGCCTTAACTTGACTTTTGTCTAATCAAATCTATTCTATTTTTAAATATATTTCAGAATTCCCCAATTAATTCAAGAGTGTTTTACCAAAAATTTTTTTATTAAATTCAGGTTTATGTTTGTGTTGTGCGACTTATGTCTGTTTGTAAATTAGAAAAATAAAATAATAGAAATATATTCCTACTTTACATTATTCTACTGAAACCACGTATTAACTATATCTATATACTTTACATTTATCTATTCTTTTTTATTAGAAGATTTAATTGTCATAAACAGAAATACCAGTAAGCAGATTTTAATAAATGTCCTCCTTACCGCTCATACCATACCAATTTAATTTCTAATTTCTAATTTCTATAGATTTTTGCTTAACTTTTCTTACAAGAAATCTCTCTAAGCACATCAGAAATGGAATATGGATTAAAGTATCTATTTTATAAATAAATGCTATAAATACCAGCTAATACTTCACTTAAATATCATTTATAATTAATTAAAAATTAGAACATTTTAGAATTCCTAGAAAAATTATTATTCATATATCTCATGAAATCATTCCTCTTAATTGCTGCTCTTATCTGTTTAGCTGCTTGCTAAAATGTCCAAGAATGCCCTACTGATGGTAGATAATTGAAGTGCACCATTCAAGAATCCCCCGTTTGTGGTGTCAGAAGCTTAACTAATGGAAAGCAAATTAAAGAAACCTTTACTAACTACTGTATTGCTTGCTCACTTGGAAAAGTTGAATATACTGTTGAAGGAAGATGTGAAAGCTATCCTGGTAAGGCTAAGTTCTGCTCTCCAGCTCAATCTTCAGCTAGACTCTGTACTATGGATTATTCCCCCCACTGTGGTTATTTCAACAATAGTATCTAGTGTATTGCTCCTCCTTGTGCTGTTGAAGGCTCTAACAGATGTAATGCTTGTGCTACTGAAAATGTTCTCTATACTATTAGCGGAGAATGCCCTAAGCTTTGAGTTAAAATAATATAATTCAGTATATAAAATAACTTTATCTATTAATGTTTTTTTATAAAGATTTATGTTCGTTTTATTCTTTTGAATTTATTATTGGCTTTATTCTTTTAACTAATCTCTTATATATTTCATATTATAATTACATTTTACCTGCTTCGAATAAGGTAACTCTAAAGCATCTTCTTTATTGTTATTGAAAAATAATTAATTTAAATCAATATCAATAATTTCAAATTTCAAAACCAAAAATTGGAGCATAAAAGAAGTAATTTCAATCTTTTAGGTTTAATGCATCGGTTAATTATTTTTTTATTTTTTAAATTATTATTTTAAATTATTCCTTCATACTATCTCTTTTAATTAATATAATTTAAAAGATAAGTTAATTTTTATCAAATAAATCACTGGTTTTTTGGATGGAAAAGTTAACCTTCTTTAAGTAAGTATTTCTATAATTTTAGTAATCTTTACCTTAATTTACAGATTTTTTAAGAAAATTTTAATTCTAACTCTACTATTTTTATTTAATTTTTGTGTAATATTGCTTCTTTAACCTGCTAACTTAATTGTATATTTCATGGTAAGATAAATCATAATACGCATTATAGATAGCAATTAGTTATAATATTGTTCATCAACAAATTTTTAAGAGTTATAGCTAGCTAGCTACATTATTTCTTAACTAATTAATTATTTATTTTAAAAAATAACTAAAATTTTTTATTTAGTAAAATGATAATGCAAAACTTAAAATACTAATCTAATTTAAAAAGGAATTAATTACAGTATTAAAATACAAGAAACTGAAGCTTATATCTCTATTAGAACCTAAGTGATTGATCAGAAACACTACCAATTAATATTAATTTAAGATTAAAATTTTATTTGTTATTCTTCAGCTTGTTATGCTTATATTAACGAAGATACACTTAGAAATGAAGCTCTTATTCAATTTAAGTGGTTTAGGCTATGCTTTATGGTTATGAAGACTCCATTTGAATTAGAAAATAAAATTTATAATATAAATAAGGTAATTACAGGAGTGGAATAACTAGTGAATATTCTAATATGAGATTGTCATAAATTATTTCATTTTTTATCCACAATCTTTCTTAGAATCAAAATATTCCATAATTATGAAAAAACTTATAGTCGTTATTACATTGAAATAATGTTATCTTTTTATAAATTTAAATAAATTATGATTGAAATTTCAATAAATAATTTTTACTTACTTAAATTAATATATTCAAATAGTAGAATAGCTTGTATATTAAATTTGGTTTAAAATAACTCCTAAATTAACAATTACACTATCTTCAGAGTTTTAAAATAAATATTTAATAAATACTTTACTACTTATTTATCTATAAGTATCATTACTTACTTATGAAATATTAGGTATGCTATTATTGTAAATTGTAACTTTATTATTAATCAAATAAAGTTATTTAGATATTTTATAATAGTTTTATCCCTAACTCAAAAGATTGATCATTAATAATATTTTATTTATTTTTCAATTCTTACTATTTTAATTTATAAACTCTCATTTGTTCTCCTTTACTTCCATTTTAACAAAAAATATCAATCTAATAAAGACTAGATTACTAATATTAGTTATTTATTTTTCTAGTCAATTTAAAAACCTTTAAAATAAACATATTTTTATTATTTCTTTTACTTTATTCTATCTAGCTGAAGATAGAAATCTAATAGAGCTTTGATTAAATGATTAAATACAATTAAACCTTAAAAATATTATTTAAAAAAGAGTCTTTGCTTTACATAATTTACCTATATATTAATAGAGTTATTCATTCTGTTTACAAAAAGAGTTGGTTTGAATGTAAAATTTAGGATCAGTACGGAATAATAAAATTATTATACATTTTGAGAAGAAAATATGGAAATTTTTTTGCCTAAGATAGAGAAGATAACAATTTATCAGGCTTCACTTTATTTATTTTAGCAAAAATAAAATATTTAATCGTTTTTTCAATAAAATAAATAATGATTTAAATTGATGTACAATTTAATTTAAATAAAAAGAGTCATAACTTAATATAAAACGTAGAGTGTTGTTATATAACGCTACTAATAAAAATATATAATAGTTATCATTAAAATATTAATGTAAAATGAAATCAAGATAAATTTCCTTCAAATAAATGAAACAAAATAAGATAGATAGTATTATAAAAGAATAAAGAATTGTAATTAAAGTAAATTAAATTATGATAAAAAAGTCAATCTAGATACGGTTTGTGTAAATACCAACTATAAATAAGTAAGATTGAACAAACATATCTTTTTTTTATCAATTCTTTATTAGTTAAAGTAAGTGAAGCCATTAAAAAGTTTTAAATATTAGATTTTTTATTAAATTCTCACTAATAAAATTATAGTAAAAATTGAATTTCCTACAGAAAATTATTTGTTAAGAATTTACAAACTAAATAAAAGAGATTATATTACATAAATAAATAATTTATTTTTATTTCTTGTAAAGATCTACTATTAATATTTATGGATTTTGAAGAAAATCCTTTTCAAGTTCAAACTAAAATTTCATTAGAAGCAAAACTATTGGCTGAATTGAAAAAGAAAACTAATAAAGCTTCTTTTAGAACAAAGATTAAATGTTTCGATTTATTAAAATTAATATAATAGGAGAGCGTAACATTTCTATAAAGAAAACAATTAGGTTTCTCAAGAAATATGAACTTCACCTAATTATGTTTTTATTGCTTTGAAATGTAATTTAAATGAAAAGTTATTCCTGAATTTAAAATTAGTTATGGGAAAAACTTATAGATTACCTTAATTCTATCAAAAATTTAAAAAAATTATATAAGAATTTATAATCAAATCAAAAATTTTCTTATGAATTTGAGGAGAGAAAGAGAAAGAGAAGTAAAGAGAGAAATCAAATTTGGATGCTATTATAAAGTTGTCTAAATTGCTCAAATATATTTAAAAAGAAACTATTTAGTATCTTTTACTTTCAAAAAACTAAGTTCAATATCATTAAACTTTTCACAGGTTATTTCATTGTTCAATATTGTTCTACCTTTTAAGTTTTATGTATTTAATGCAAAGAAAAATGGAATTTTAGCTAAATATTTATTGGGTGAATTGATCAATTTATTCAACTATTTCCTCAAAAAATGAGATTACTGTATCAATAAAGTATACATACCAATCAATTTTTTAAAGATTAATAGGTTAATAAGTGCAAAGAATAGAGTTCCTAAATCACAAATAAATAATCAAATTAACTAAAAAAATTTATAGTAAAAAAAAAGAAAAGAAAAGTAAACCTACTTAAATGAAAGTACTACTTTTAATATCTGCTTTAATCTGCTTAGCTGCATGTTAAACTGTACAAAAATGCCCCACTGATGGTAGATTGATGAAGTGTTCTATTGAAGAAGCTCCAGTTTGTGGTATATTAGGTAAAGAAAATATCAAGTAAACCTTTACTAACCACTGTATTGCTTGCTCTATTGGAAAGGCAAGATTCACTGTTAGCGGAAAATGTGAAGACTATCATCCTGAATCTAATTTCTGCTCTCCCTCTGAATCCAAAAACGATATTTGCACTAAGGAATTAGATCATCATTGTGGTCACTTCAACCAAAAGGTTCATTGCTTAGTTGCTCCATGCGTAATTGAAGCTTCAAACAGATGTTAGGCTTGCTAATCTTCTAATGTTCTCTATACTCTTAAGGGTAAATGTAGTTAATTATAAAAATGATATAATAAAATTAAATAAAGTTTAAATATTATAAAGAGTAATATTTTAACAGATAAATGTTCAGTTTGTATTAATAAATTTAGATAAATTTTAATTAATATTTCTATTATTTCTACTATGATAATCTTAAGAAACACTTTTAGATTATGTATAAATTAAATTTCTAAAAATTAAAAGGAATTAATTATTCTTTTATTGACTATTTCTATTAAATAGAAAGTATATTTTCTTAGATTTGTATATATTTTAGATTCTAAACAACCATATAACCTAAAAATATATAATACAGTAGTAACTTATACTAACTTTAATAAAGCTCTATTCAAAAATAATTCCATTCGCGATTAGGAACAAATATAATCACATATAATGAGTTTAATAATTTACTTTTAATTTTTATTAAAAAAATCAATATTTTTTTACTATAATAATTAATTTTAAAGCTATTAAGTTATATACATTCAAGCCATTTCTTCTTTTTTAAATAAACTTTTTCAAACAATTTTCAAAAATATAATGAATGCTATTAAATAAAACAAATGATTCATTCTAAATTATCTTGTATGTGTTACACTTAGAATAGAATTCCTGTATGAAACAAAATAAAATTGAAATTGTAGAAAATTTAATTTATTATAAATTATCAATAATTAGTCAATATTTAAAAAGATAATTAGATGTGATAATTTATTTTTAAATAATAGAGTTAATTGATTAAAGTGATTAAGATGGTTATCATTAATTTTAAATAAATATATTTATTAAAAAGAAAATAAATCTTCTTTTCATAAATTTCAACTAAGATGAAGTGGCCGAGCGGTCTAAGGCGGTAGATTAAGGCTCTATTCCGAAAGGGCGCGAGTTCGAATCTCGCCTTCATCAGATTTTTTTTGATTTTACTTATTTTTCTATGGATAGAAAGTAAAAAGTATGTATTAATATAATTTATTATTTATGTAAGTGGTTTATAATCTTTTAAAGTTATTATATTTAACAAATAAAAAATTATTTGATTCTTACTTATTTTAAAAAAGTAAATGAATGAACGATTGAATGTTTTTAATCATATTGATTCATTAGATTTAATTTACCTTTTCAATTTAATTAAGGGTTCAAATATTTAATGAATTAAAATAATTGTTAATACGATAACTAATTCTAACTGACTGTTTAGAAGATTTCCTTATGAGATTAAAGACAGCTTCAATTAAGAAAAGTAATAGAATTAATGAATATTTCATTGAATAATATCCACTTTATGGGTTTAGTTAAGAGTTTAGAAATTACTTGTCTAATTTAGTTTACACCTAATTAATTTATTTAAGAGAGATAAATCAAGAAAATTAAAAGAGATAATTGTTCCTTTTTACTGGATAATAACAATAAAGAGTATTTTATTTAGTATAAGTTTACAGAAAAATAAATTAATTATATTAGATAATAGAGTTACTTTTACAATTTAAATTAAAGTGAAAATAAATTATTTTACTTGAAAACTATAAAAATATCATATGATAGTAAGCTAAAATACTAAAAATAGAAGGGAAATTCCATCTGTAGATCTAATTTATCATAACAAAACCCTATGATTAGCTAATCAAATAAATTACATTGTATATAGTTCAATGATTTAATAGAATTTTAACTATTTATTAATAAATCTGTTGGATTTTGAAATTAAGTATTAACAATACTCAATCGCATAAAAATTACTAAATTGGAGTTTGATTTATTATATATTGAAATAGTTGTCAAGGTATGTATGTATATATATTTAATTTCATCTTACAAAAAAAAGAAGATTAAGTGATCAAACTAGAATATAAATAAAATGGCAAATATACTTCAATTTCTAATCTCACTATTAATAATCTCTAAGATTTCCTAATAATAAACCTTAAATTGTGATTCATCATGCTCCTCTTGCAGCTAAGATTAGATTTCAACTTGTACATCGTGCAATACCTCTTATTTTTATTACTCTTTTTAAAACTAATGCCTAACATAATGTCCATAAGGAACATATCTATAATCTTTTTCCAAATAATGCATTCCTTGTGCCAATTAATATTGTAGTAAATGCACTGAATCATAATGTGTGGAATGTAAAAGTGGGTTTTCTGTTGATGATTTAGATCCTGTATTAATTTTAATTATCATTTGAAATTTGTTTTTAAGAAATTTATATAAACCGTTTATCTAAAAGAAAAACTGTGTATCTACATGTAATGAGAAAGGATAAATATTGGATGACTCAGGGCAATGCAATTTTGGATGTTCTGATGATTATATATATGATATCAATTATAAAACAAAGAGTTGTACAATAAAACAAGCATGCCCTTTTATCAATAAAACACCAGAAATCTAGATAAGCGATGATATAGCTTCTGTTCTACTTGATGTAATGCAATGTAATTTATTATTTTTAGTAACCTAAAATTAAATCTCTTCTTAAATAAATACATTTTATACTCTTTTATTTCGTTGAGGTTACTTTTGAATTCATTTTAATATAAGAAAGAAAATCTTTATTAAAATTATTTTAGCTTAATTATTGTTTTTCCTTTGTAAAATCTAGAGACGTTAATTAGCATAAGTAAGTTAGGATATGCAATTCTTTATAGTTACCCAGATTTAAAGGAGCTAACACTTTATACATTTTCGGTTTCTGTAAATTATTTAGTTCTACTCTTTTTTCATTTCCCTTTTTGATGAATATTAGCATTTTCTACTTTTTTTAACTTTCATAGAAATATTAGCTTAGATCAATTATTGTAAGTATTGATTCATTAATAATAATTATAGGTTATTGATTGCAGTTTTATAGATGATTTTGGTTTTAATTAAGGGATAGTAACCTGCCTTTTATCTCCACTAGAGGTTTTTTCTTTTTCTATTTAAAATGGGCAGTTAATTTAAAGGAGATCTATCAACACAAATTCTTTTGTAACATCATTTGAGAAAGATCTAAACTGGAATTTAGCCCTTGTAGTTAGTAACAATGTATATAGGGTTTAATTGATTGATTATGTTTAAGCTACAGCTATAAATTTTGATTAATTCTCTACCTCTAAACTAATAGCTCATAGAGTTGATAATAGTAATATGATACAAGTTATTATTCTTACTTAGATCGATGGAAATATTTATCTTTATAATGATTAAAGTTAAAAAAGCCTTCTATTTACATCTCCTATATCTTAAAATTCTAATATTATTTAATTGAATTCTTCTTCTTACTGGGTATGGTTTTCTTAAAACAATATAATCCTTCTATATCTAGATCAGTCATCTAAAGTTATGAATTTGATAAAACAAATTACACTAGATTCTTAAATAAAATTCATCGCTCTTTCTCCTTAAAAAAGCGTAATATTTATTAATTTCATTCTGTAAAGGAATTTATTTAATATTTTAAAAGGATATAATAGTCTCGTTTAGTTAAAATGATGCTATTTTTAATGTTTTCAGAGTAAATTAGGCCAATGGTGATCTTATTTAACTGATTTCTAATACTAATTAACTATAAAAAACTAACTATGTCTATATTTATAATGATCTGGTTCTTAGCTGCAAAGATAATAACTCAGGAATTTATTAAATTGAAAATAACTATAATTTTAATTTTATCACAAAAATAAGAGAGTAGAATGCAAATTACTGTCTTCTTTCTAAATTTTAAGTCTTTAAAAAAGGTAATTTATTAACTACTGCAAAACTATTATAAATTAAATTTACCTATTAAATAATAAATAGGTAATAAAATACATGTTTGGTAGATTTTATAAAGAAACCTAAATGTGAATGTCTATGATTTAGTGACTAAGCAAAACTAATAATTCTTTATTTCTAATTTTATTGATTCTGCTTTATATAAAACCTCTTTAAATACGAGAGTATTATATGCTTACATCTTAAATGAAAATACTTCTACAAATACAATTCAAGAATTTAAGAATGTTGGGTTAATTTATGACTACAACCCTATCAATAAAACAATTTAAAATGTAATTAGATACTGGTATCCTAAGAATGAAAATCCTATGTAAATGCTTTTTAATTCAGTAAAAATAAGTGAGAACATATATCTGCATGTAGGATTTGAGTTTAGTGTTTTTAAAATAAAATTTATTAATGTTAAAACGTTTTAAATTACCTATGAATAAATTGTTGATGATGTTACAGTTGATATAAATGATCTTAGAGCTGTCCTGAACCCTTGCTATTTCTAGAAGTCAGATACTATTGTTGTTTAGTTCTTACGATAAACTCTGTTAACGGACAAATAAAAAAGATATGATTTCTTCTTTCTCTCTAAATATATTGGTAAATTGTTAAATTATAGCTTTAATAGCATATTGAATATCTATAATAAAATGTTTAGATGGCTAGGATTAAGGAAAATATAAGATAATTAAATAGTTTTCCATTGAAGGGTTCTCTTTTTTGTATGGTTTAAAAAAGGAGGTTTTAATTTTATTTGAGCTGATAAGCACTTAAACATATATCCTGAATGTTTATGATAATACTGGGATAAAAGTAATTTTCTTCATTATTCGTATTTATAAATAATTAAAATGATTTATCTAAAGGTATTCTTTTCTTAGAGTTATTACAACAGAGATCCAAATAGATTTGGATAGTTCAATGATTCAGAAGAAACTTTTTATTATTTTTCTTATAGCTTTATAGGAAGGATTGATTTAAATTTAAATAAAGCAAGCTATATCGTATTATCTGGAAGCTGTGTCAATACATATATGATCACAACTGATTTTGCTTATATCTACATCTAAAGTGTCTGTGGGTTAACATCAGGGTTTTATACTTTTCCTTCTTTTTTTCAAATTTCTGTAAAATTTATTTGAAAATAAAATGATCTATTAATGCATTAAATATTATTTTATTAGAAGTCAAGCATAACAAATACTTTTTTATATGTCTACTATAATTATGAGAGATATGCTGTTTTTAAAACATAAACTACTAACCTCGTTTTCTATGATTTATACAAGGGGAAAGAAATAAATTGGGCATCTTTACATGGTACTAATTATGGTGGCTTTATTCAAGATAACTAAATAGTTTTCTTTAATGGTTCAGCTGTTGATACATACGATTTATCATCCTAAAAATTAGTCTTGACAGAAGTATAATTCTTATTTATAAAAAATAGAAGTTTAATAATATTATTATATTAAAGGACAATTCAGTCCCTTTTGTGACACTTCTTTAAACACAAAGTCTAAGATATAATTATGTAGCCTCTCGTATTTAGAATATCTTCTAAGTTAAAAAGTATGAAGAAATCTTTTTATAGAAATATTATTCCGACTTATTCGATTTCACAACTATCTTACATATTGGCTATCTTCCTGAACTGAATTTTATCATTGAGATGAGAACTAAATATATCAGAATAATAGACTCTCTTTCATTAACATAAAAAAAAGTATTACCTGTTTCTATAAAAGGTTTTTCATTGTCTATCAGTAATTAAGGGATTTAAGAGTTATTTACAAGGAGTATAGTTTACTATGAGTAATCTAATCTGATAATTGCTATTTATCTCATATCTTAAATATGTATAGATGCCTCTACATTATAAATTGTAAATAAATAGCTTAAAATTTAATTCTTTCATATTATTTATATTAATAGGTTTGCAACATTTCTTACTAAGATGAGTAGTATACATTCAAGTCAACATTATTTTTGATGCAATTAGGTTATATAGTATCTTCACATATTGATAAAGATTGTGTTTTCAATTTAAAGGTAAGTTAATTCACAAAAACATATTTGAAAAATTAATTTAAATTCTTTTATTCAAGACTTTATAAAGAAATTGCTATAAAGATTTATAAGAATACTAAGGTTCTTAAAATATCTCGCTGCCTAACTATATGCAAGAACTATTTTACAATGAAATAACAAACATTGTTATAATTTGTTAAATGATTTCAATTAGAACGTTTTCACTTTTAGACATGAGCTACAAATCTTCTTTTTACGACACTTCTATGCAAGGAGGACAATTCTTTTACAATCCATTTTATAATTATATCATATACACACAATAGAAAGACTTGAAATTTGTTCTTTTTGATTTGCTAACGATGGTAAAAAAGCCAATATCATTGCCACTCCCTAGTTAAGATTATTAGTCAACAAATTATAGAGTAATTATTTAAAGGCTAGAGTAAAATAATAAATTAATTAATTAATTTTATAAAAATAATAGTTTTAGTATTTATAAGATAAGCAAAATTATTTACTTTTGAATAAAAATTTCTTATCACTATAAATTTATGATTAGCAAACTCATTAACTTAAGAGTGAAATTCCACTAGATGCTCCTCTTTTCCCTTAATCCAAGTGGATTGTTGATGAGCTGAATAAATTTGTCTTCTTTATTGATACAAATAATGCTGTAGTGCATCTTTCCTATGATACTAATAAGATTATTTATAAATATTAAGTAAGGATTTTAAATCATAAATTTAGTTAATAAAATTGTTAATATTGAGAGTTTAAACAATTTAATCTACATTATATTTAAAATAATATAGCAAATAAGCTATAAATTTATGTTTTATGGGTTGGTACACAGATCTTTTGATCACCCTCATCCAAATCCCAATTTTAAAATAATATTTATATTCATTTATTTTTAAATTATTAGATGGAAACTATTGACAAAGATGCTATAGGAAAATTTATGATTTGGGATTCATATAAATAGAAATTAATAGTTTCTAATAATTGCACGATTTATATGATTGGAGTAGCTAAGAAACTAATAGAATTTTCTTTTTATGATTTGCCGATATAGGAAACATCATTGTCTTATTAAAAAAATATATTATAGATCTCAACTACTTAATCTTTAATGCTTTTGGACTATGAGTACTTAATTAATAACTGTAAAGATTTTTTTCCCACATTAGTTAATCCAAGAATATTCAAAGTTAATGATTAATTAGTTATTTCTCTAAATGATTAAAATTCCTAAGCAAATCTGTTTGATGGAATGAAGTTAAAGTCGAATAGGATAAGAAATAATTTAATGAGTGGATATATAAGGATAATAGAAAATGACTCAACAAAGTTATTAGTGTATGCAATATTTGATAATGAGATTACCATTTTAGATTTAAGTTAATCAGATATAGTTTAGAGAGATTAACTCTTCTTTTCATATAATGTAATTAAAATTCTTTACGAAGATAATTAAAGAATATTCTTACTTCTTTAATCACAAGAAATATATTACCTGCTCAAAAAGAAAACAAAAATAGCTGCTCAGTTTTTAGTAAAAGTAGAAAATGGAATCTTTTAGTATATATTTATGTCAAAAAGAATTTTATTTACTGATCTTTTATCTGATTCTACTTTAAAGATTATTGATCTCACTACTTTTAATGATTAATTAATAGGCAATATTAATAGTTAAGAAATTAATTTAAATTAAAAGATTGTTAGATTTTAAATAATTAATGAATCAATCATCGTAATACTGTAAGAATACAAAGTTCTACTCTATGATTTGTCACTAAATTCTATTAAAGTAAGCTACTCCCTTACAAATAGACATTAAAATGGCAATATTGAATTAGATTAAAAATATGGGAGAATTTTAATTTAAAATAAACTTAATGGCAGCTTAGTTTTTAACTTGAGTCTTGAATTATAATGCTAAATAGACACAATATAGAATAATGTTTAGATTGACTAATATTTTATCTACAGTCTATCATACTAATCAGCTAATATCTATTATAGAAAAGATTTAAAGTTTATGAGTATCTTTAGAAATTTTGACTAAACTTCCAACCTAATTAAAATTTAATATTTAGGAGTTAGTTATCTGTTCTTAGTACAATTCTTAAATAAACTATCTATTTATGAAATATCTCCATTTCTAAAAGTGCCTTAAGAAAAGCTTACAGTCTAAATCAGCTAATACACTTTGGTTAGCTTTTCCTTTGTAAAGCTAAATAATGATGTAAATGACACGAATTATAGCTTTTCAGTAATGGGTAATACTCTCGAAGGTATGTTCAATTATTAAGCCACTGTTAACATCAATTAAAAATAATAATCTAAATCTTGTAGTTATATTTATTAATTCTAATAAGAGGTGCTTAAAGAGTAGTACACTTTTTAGAAATTAACTGATTTCTTTACTACTTAATCTACAAATTTAAGCAGGCTTATGGTTTAAGTTAATTAAAATTAAGAAATTCGCTTTCCTTAAATATAAAGTTCAATTATGAGCGATAACTTCGATCTCACATTTGCTGGTAATGATATAAGAAAATCGATATATATTTCATCTTAAATAAAATCTCTAGATAGTATTTCATTGCTAAAATTTAAAAATCTATCAATTAAATCCAACATAATTTAAGAATAATAAGCCTTTTTATAATCTTAAACTTCCTCTACCTCATATTTACTAAATATAAATAAATAAAACTATAGTAATTTATAACAAGTTACATTAGAGAATATTGGATTGATCGATATTAGAATTTAAATTAATACAATTTAGAAGGTGGTAATTAAGTAAATGAAATTATAGGATAACATTTAAAGTAATCCAAATTCAACTTTTACATCCATCAGCATTAACGCTCCAACACTGTTAATAATCTAAAATATAGATATTATAGACTGCTCATTTAACCTTTAATATCCTCTAATGGAAATATTCAATACCTAATAAGTAAAAATTAATAATATTAACATTAAAAACTGTTCATTTAAGAATGAATTCCCAATCATTCATATGAAAGATAGCAACACTGTAGAAATAGAAAATATTTTAATTGATAATATCACACTTGACAGAAGCTACTTAATTTTTGGAGAAAATATTAATAATATTACTATAAAAAATATAAATATCTTGAACAGTTAGATAATAGAAGAAACCTAACGAAATATGTAAAAGTACTCAGGTATTTATTTTTAAAATGTGGAATCAATAAATGTCTCTATCATTAATATTGAAAATATAGAAATATCATAATCAAATTAATTTGAGCTATTTAGCATATACTAAGTTATGCAGTAACTAACTATGTCAAATATAACAATTACAAATGTGACCAATTTAAGCTAGAATACCAGCTGCATTCTCTCCCTTTAAGGAATATAAAATGGATATATAAATCAATTGAGTACATCATTAATCAATAACATATAATTGCTGATACTTTAACCATATAAATAAGATGAATCATTTATTCATACAAGTAAAATGTTGTCCCTTAGTGATTTTAAATTGAAAGATTACTACATATCTTAAGGAAATATCATAAACATATAATCTGTCAACATTAATATTTCTAAATTATCAATTAGTGAAGTATATTTAGAATCTGATTCACCTATATAAAATATTGTTTAAGTTACTGCTGAATAAATCTTAAACATTATTGATTCATTTTTTTATAGCTAATCAAATTATTTATTCAGTTCACTTTTCATATCAAATTCAAATAAAGTTGTTATCAAGAATACTTAGTTTAACAATCTATTTTCTAGAGGATTCAGTGCTTGTATTACTTTTTGGAATATTTAAAATATCGATTTTTTTAATAATACCATGCTGTCAAATTCAGTAACTATAGATGGAGGATGTTTATCCTTTTACGAATGTAATAATGTTAACATCAATTCAAATACCTTCTTGTAAAATAGTGCATTGACTGGTTCAGGTGGAGCTATTTTCTCTTCATACAGTTCTATAGCTACTTTAAATAATAATACATTCATTAGAAATACTGCCAAGTTAAAAGCTGGAGGTGCAATAATTTGTTCTGAAGGAAATTTCACAACAATTAGTAACAATAAATTCATAGAAAATACAGCACTTAATGGGTCAGGAGGTGCTATATTACTTTCGAATTGCGATGTCTTAGAATTATTAAATAATGAATTCAATAAAAATAAGGCATTTATTGGTGGTGCTATTAGATATAAATTACTTAAACCTTACTTTCTCCTAAATTAAAATTTAAAAAAAATTAAAACAATAAATAAATTCCAGTCAAACTAATGTATTTCTTATGGCATGGATATTGGGTCATATCCAGTAATCTTAGATGTTAAAAATAGTTATGAAGACGATAGAGATCCAAGAAAATTGCCTATAATAAAAGATGTTCAAAGCGGCTATAAAGCGAGCGAGCCTCTGCACCTTAGATTTATTGACGAAGAATTTAGGGAAATTTCCTTCTTTGATATCTCTAGTTATCCTAATTTGGATGATGTTATTAAAGATGAATTCAATTAATACTTTCTTTAAGCAGATAGTTTAGATATAGCTTTACAGGGAGATTTAAAATAAGGATATAATTTCAACGAATATTCTTTTAAATTTGATCTATCTTATACTTACAAGCCAAACTCATCAGCAGTTTTGATAATCAAATCAACTTAAAATCACCCCTAGTTTATCTAAAATAAATAGCAAGTATCTAATTTACAATTCTAAAGAAAAGTATTAATTGAGTTTAGAGAATGCAAGAAAGGAGAAGTAATCTAGAAATCAAATAATTATATTCTCTGCATGCTTTGTGAAAAAGGTAAACTTTCTCTATTTCTTTGAATCTTCTTTAGATATTAATTTATTCATTGATATGAAGTTGATCTAACCTAATTAATGCTTTTAGGAAGATATTTTATTTATATTTTTATTAAAATTAGGATTTTATAATTTATTGGATCCTAATACAAACGATGATGCAATTTGTAAGAGATGTCCTACTGGCTCTAAAGATTGTTCCTCTTCATAGATAGAACTTATGAATGGATATTGGAGGAGGAATGAGGATAGTGATATTATCGTTTATTGTAGTAATAATCCTTTAAATTGCTAAGCTGAAAATACTTTCTCTAAGGATTATTGCATAGAAGGACATATTGGACCTTTATGTGAAGAATGTGATTTGAAAGGAGAAATTTGGGGGAAATCGTATGGAAAATCTTATTATGATTGCTTTGATTGTAGCACCTTTCCTTAAAAAACGAATATTATTATTTTAACTATAATATTTTTATTTATTTTTGGATAAATACTTTATAAAACATTTAAATAGATTTAATTAACGCGATCATATGTGCAAGCATAAATCTTATAATTAGCTGGATATATTTCGCCGAATGTGTAATTAAACTAAACAGTACAAACTACTTTAATGAAAATATTACTGAATTACTTCTAATTTATGATGATAGTTAATAGTCTAGATATTTCTCTTCCAATTTACTTTACTGCAATTAATTTATCAGGAGGTGACACATCCAAACAGACTATTAATAGAGTTGATTGTATGATATTAATTCATGATAAGTCCTATTTTCCTAAATATATTCTTCAAATTCTTTGGATGAATTCTTAGCCTTTATTTCTGTTTCTTATTTTAGAAATAATAGGGCAATTTGCCTTCACCTCAAAAAATAATTCGTTAGCTTAAAAATAATTAATCTATACAAACTTAATTATTGTTTTCAGCTTCTTCTAACCATCTATTATTAAAGTGCTCAGTTAATCTTTTGCTTGCAAGAAGATTGGAGATGAGTCTTATGTCGTTTCAGACTCAACTTAGATTTGTTTAGATGATAATCATTTATTTTATGTTTACACCATCATCCTTCCACTTTCTCTTTTTTGGATTTTAATCATCCCTTTCTTCCTGTTTATTCGTATAAAACACTATAAGGAAAGCTTGAACAAAATAAAAATTCTCTTTAGATATGGTTATCTCTATTTAGTAAATATAATTTTAAATCTGTATTTTATTAAATTCATTTCAATTATTAGGAATATCGCAGGGATAGATATTATTGGGATATAATAAGAATGACAATTCGTTCTTTAGCAATTATATTCATTAATATTCTTAATTTCCATGTCATCTTGAAAGGTTTGATCATAATCGGGATTATATTCTTAAATATTAAACTCTCTCAACACTATAAACCATATAAGATAAAGAAATTTAATCTGCTTGACGAAGAATCTTGTGCTGTAGTCATTCAATCTCTTTATTTTCTCTTTATTGGATATTTATCCAATAGCTATATTATTAACTACCTAATAACTATTTTTGTTGGGTCTTTTAATTTACTTTTTGTTTTAAAGATGCTGAAATTAATAATCATAAAGCCTGTTCCTTAGAACTACATTCATAGATCTCTTTTTTAAAAGGCTCTTTTTATATTTAAAACAAAGTTGCCATAACTTTTTTCTTGGGTAGAAATTTAAACAGTTCATAGGGATAATGCTTTTAAAAATTGGTAAAAAATAAAAGGATAATTAACCAGAATAATACATCAAAATATTATTTGTAAATCTTCTACTATCTCATCTGCAATAAACACATCTAAGTCAAAATAAAATCTTAGGTTAGTCCGATTCAATGAAATAAGTAATTTTAATTATTAACCCATCAAAATTAATCGTTTTTTAAAAATTTAAGAATTAGGAAGCACAAGATTTAGTTCCACCTGTCAGCTAAAATTTTGATCATATTTAATTAACAAGTATTTTATATTATAAAATATTTTATATTTTATAATATTAATTAAGATATAAGTTTTGTAAGATTACTAGAAATATATTAAATCCTACCATATTATTATCTATTTTATTATCACTCAAAAATAATACTCATTTGTTTTACTACAATTTGGCATTTGATTTTTATTAATTTTGTCAAAAATATCGATTTGAATTGAATTTAAATTTACTCATATATAAAAAACAAACCATTCATTTTTTATTTTAGGTTATTTAATAGTCTTTAAATCAGAATTTATTATTCATCTTTAATTAATTTTGTTTGTATTCATAGTTAATTTCAAATATTTAAATATCTAAATTTTTATTTTATCTAATTATTATTTCTAACTAAAAAAATAGATTATTACCCTTTTTATTGAATAAACTAATTCATTGATCTAGTTTTTTGTTTAATGATATGGTTAATAATTTCAATTAGCTAATATTATGATATACTTTTAATAAATATGTTATCTTTGCAATTGAAGTAGATTTTAAAGTTAACAATTAAATGAGTATGAAAAATAACAAATTTTAAAGATTCCTCTTCTTAGATTGATTTAGAATCACTAATTTATTTTGGATATAGAAAGATAATATAGATAGATAAGTAATAAATTTATGTTTGGATTTTTTATAAAATTTAAATAGTAAAGTGATTAAATGAATTAAATATACAAGAAAATGTCATCTTTAAATTGTTTAATCAAATAAAAAATTAAAAATTTATAATTCTGGATTTATTCTTAAGTGAACCAATATCTTATTTTTAAAAATAGAAATCTTTATTTTTTAAACTAATTTATAAAAATTTTTTGATTGATTAGTTTACTTAGCTCTTCATTTGATTTTTTACTTGAAAAAAGTGTATATTTCATATCACTAATTAATTAATGTAACCTTTGATGGTACTTGGCTGAATAGATATGTTTTCCCATAAATTAAATCTGTTAAATTTTGATTGTATTTAATATATATAGAAATTTTATAGATCTTCTTTTCTCAAATGAAAAGAATTATTTATGAATTATTTCTTTAAAATATACATCATTTAAAGGAAATAGGTAAATTAGGTTCTTTGAAATTATCATTATTTAGAAATGATATTACTTCCTTAAAAGAACTATCTCTAAAAGCTTAATATGAAATTAGTCATCATCCTTTTGTCGATAACATTAACATGTTAATAATTATATTAAAAATAATACAAAAAAACCTTATTAGATTTTACCTATAATTAATGCAGATCATCTTATTAAAGTAAGCAAAAAATATATATAAAGGATCATATATTAGATCCTTCATTGCATTATTTATAATCAAATACCTTCTCTGTATAAAGCTGGTTTCTTATTAGAGATTATATAGATATGGATGTTGAGTTTCTAAGAGTTAATGAATTGGAAATAAACATGTCATTTTTATACTATTTACCTACTAATTAAATAATTGTAAATAACATTTAAAATAATGTATAAACAGGTATAGTTTAACCAGACATTATTTAAATAAATAAATGGATATTTATCAACATTTAATTTTTAAGTAAATTTGGACCTAATGAAATGATGTATACAGTCACATTATATTAAGGTCAATACCAATATACTCATACATCGTCTTGGTTTACTGAAAATTATTAAAATTTTTCTCTTAATTCTATTGTTATAGATCTAAACTATTTGCATTCAAATCCTTGCATGTTAATAAAAGAGCTAACTTTTTTAATAAATTATAATTTTAGCTATGATCCCTAAAATAATATTTATTTTGACTCAACCTCACCATATGTCAAATTGCTTTATTTCTTTGATTTCTATTATACTCAGTAAAATAAAGGGACTATATTAAATGTAGGAGATAATATTTCTATGATCATCTTAAAACACTAGAGAGCTTAAGCTAATAAGATTTCTTAAACAGAGACTATTAAAACAGATTTCATTAATATTGAAAGTGATAATGGGATTTTCCTTTACTTTGAAGCTAAGTTTGATTCAACTTGTATTTAGGTTAACAAATTTTGTAAGTTCCTTCATGTTATTAACCAAAATAATCTATTTGATATTAAAACTAAAGATGGGAATACAATTGAATTTCTTTCAAAATCTATTTTAGGATTCAATTTATAGATTTGGAATTCATTTACTTTAATTATAAAAAACTCATTAATCCCTAAGTGTATATTAATAGTGAGAAATTACGAATCTTAAACCATTATATAAGAATTAACTTCCAAAATATCTACAGTCTAGTTTCTTTTTGGAATAAGTAATAGTGATTATTCCTTTTATTTGAATAATATAAGAATTTATAAAGGAACATTTCTTTAGTAGACTTCAATATGCTTGTATGAAACATATTTCCATTGCTTAATTTGCTAGTCTTCCTATGTATTAGATTATCAATAAGATATGTCTTGTGTCGATTCTTCTTTAAATTAAAGTAATGAAATAAATGGGGTTAAAGATTGGATTAGTAGGACTAAATGTCCAAAAGACATGATTAATGATTATACTTAATCAACTACTTGTAGATGTTAAAAAGGATTTTATTATGATTCTATATAGAATGAATGCCAGAAATGCCCTAGATACTGTTTAGAGTGCTAATCAAGTACAGTATGTACTCTGAAAGATTTGAATAGAAATTCTAATGGTTAATGTTTGGATTATAGATTTGATGATGGATATTCTTGCATTAAACCCTTATTAACTATACCTTATCTTTAGAATTTAGTACATACTTTTGAAAAACCAAAACTTGGGCCTTTGTGTAGATAAGAAGAAGAAACTGATCGAACAAAATGCTCTTATAATAATACTATTCTAAATCTCTAAGCATAAGATTCCTTTTTTGTTACTTTTACAGTTTAAAATTTAATTGAATCTAATTCAAATCCTATCTTTTAAATTACAATATCACCATAATATAATTTTAGCATAAAAATTTATAAAAAATCTCTGAGAGAGATTTCAGCAGAACTTCACCTGAATGAGTAGTAGTAAATATTTTCTAATGCCCTTTGTTAGAATACAATTTAGATAGGGTTTTATTTCTCTCCTGCTAGTTAAGAAATTATATTTCTATCTCATTCAAATGGGTAAACTATAATTAGCCAAATGAAATTAACTACAACTTCAACAATAAGGTATTCATTCATATTTAAAATAGATATTTCTATTTTCTTTTAATTTTTTCAAAATTTTGATAAAAGTTATGTCAATCCTTAAATAGATGTAGGGAGCTGTGTATCTAATCTATCTTAAATAGGTTGCATTTCTTTGACTCCTAAACCTTTCAAATTTATTAGAGGACTCAATCTACTTTCAGAGGAAGGGATTGAGTAATTATATACTTTATTCTAGGAGGATAAATAAATGATTGCTTAATTTATTTTTGACTAAAATTAACCTAATTATGATAAATATTCTTCTGATTCAAGTTCTACTTAATCTCAAATATAGTTAGTTTTTCCCATTAGCTTATAATCTTTTGATAAAATGAAAGGGTTTAGCTTTACATAAAATTATTACTCATTGATTTAAGGTTTATCAAATACTAAAGG
This sequence comes from Tetrahymena borealis, assembly GCA_000260095.1. Taxonomy (NCBI): domain Eukaryota; phylum Ciliophora; class Oligohymenophorea; order Hymenostomatida; family Tetrahymenidae; genus Tetrahymena; species Tetrahymena borealis. The sequence goes on along the minus strand of JH651265.1, from coordinate 469,578 downwards.
CCCTTTATCTCTATTATTTATGATAGAAATCAGTTTATTATCTTATTAAACATCCTTAATATCCTACTAAGTAAATTCTTTGAAGGTGGAGGTATTCCTAATACCTAATAACAAGTTAGAAATATCTACAATTAGAATTTGTTTTGGAGACGAATGCAGAGATACTATCTAATCTTTTATCTATTGGAAAGAGCCATCATATCTAGTAATTATTTTTAGAGATATGAACCCCTATTCTAAGGGTATATATCATGTAGAATTTGATGTAATTTGTAACTATAAGAAAGAATTATTGATTTTCATAGGAGATTATGTTGATTTGTCTGGTGATGCAACCAATATTAAAATTGGTTACTAATAATTAGATAGTGAATAATATTAATTCTTTCTTAATTATATTAAGATTTTCTAAGGCAATGGATTTTTTTACATAGATTATTTAAACAAAAATCCCTGCTTCTTATATATGAACTTGGGGAATATGATTTGCTTATATTAAAAGAAAGAATATGTCTAATGTGATGGTATAGGGAAATCGATAGAAAACTGCAAGATTTATTTTAAGGAAAATAGAAAATAATATGTAATAAATACATACACCTAGTCTTATGAATGGAATAATTTATGTACTATATAATATCTATTACCAGATTGCTCAAAATGTATATAAGGGTTTTCTCTTTCTAAGGGTATTTGCCTCAAATGTGATGAGGTGTGCTAAGAATGCGAAGATACTGGATCAAACTGTACAGTATGTAAAGGAATAAACTTAAGCACTCCTGATTGTAAATGCATATTAGAAAATCAATATTAAGATCATAATTATTAATGCTTGGATTGTGATAAAAAATGTAGTACTTGCATACTAGAAGATTAAGTGATATGCACCACATGTGCCGAAAAAAGGATAAATCCTCCAGAATGTCGATGTGACAGTAGATTTTACACAGAAAGGAATGGAGAATGTTAGGAAATTGAATGCAATCAAAAACTTTGTAAGAAATGTGTAGATGATACCAATAACTGCACTGTTTGCTCAAATAATAGAACAAATCCACCTACATGCGAATGCGATGATGGCTATGTAGAGTAAAAAGATGGTTCGTGCTAACCTTGCTAATAATCTTACTATTTTGATAGCTAAAAGAAAGAATGTATAAAATGTAGACCAAATTGCCTTAGCTGCGATTAAAATTCATGCCTTGAGTGCAGATCAGGATTAATTATCTCTGGTTAAATTTGTTTATGTACTAATAAGTAAATATTTGTTTAACTAACTTCTGGTGACACAAAGTGTATGGATTACATGTACGCCACATTAGAAGCCTATCTTAATGTAGATTATTACTATGAAATTTATCTCACTTTTGAATATGACCTTTAAGCTATTGATTTTAGTAAATATAAACTAGAAGATGTCCTTACTATATATCTTCCAATGATTCCATCTGAAGGTTATTCAGTAAAAGATCCATAGATTAAAGATAACTAGCTTATAATTAAAATTGAACTATTTTAAAATATACAGGTAGAGCAAGGTTTTATTTATTTCTTGTAATAATCATTAATAATAAGCTCAGATTTAAGTCATGTTTTGTCAGATTCATATCTTTATTAGCCTTTAAAATTTGAAATAGGACCTTACGATAAAAGCTTAAAAGCAAATTAATCTGTTTAATCTGTAAATAATGCACTAGGCTCTATTAATAAATTTGCTGCAAATAACAAATCTCTAGTAGAAGCACTCTAATAAGTGCAATTTCTCTTTTATATCCTTAATACCCTTTAACCAACGGCTTTATTTTTATTAATCAAGGCTAGATTCCCCTAATCTCTTTTCTTATTCTACTAGACAGTTGGCTCGTATATTTTCCCAAATGTTCCACACTATTAATAAACAGCAACTAAATAATAATTTACATTACTTGGTAGTATAATTAATAAGTAAGATATTTCTTTAGTATAGCTATAACCTTATGCTAAATTAGGCTTAACTAATAGCTTGCTGGTTAATATTCCTATTATTACAATCAAGTATTTAGTATTACTTACCTTCTTATTTATTATTTTATTTTTAAAAAAATTTAACTTGATACCCTCAAAATAAAGCTTGATAAAGAAGATTAAATGGTTTATTTTCTAAAAGCTAAATCAAGAAAATGAAGTCAATCTATTAAACCTGCTACTTTCAATCCTTATATAATTCTTCAGTATTTAACAGGACTCTTTTCTATATAGAACAGGAATTTATCTAAGTCTATTTTTCTTGGCTTATTTAATTGTTTGCTCATATTCTAATTTCAGGTTAATTAATTCTGAGAACACCAACTAAAAATAGGAGTATTCTAGTATTTTTATGGCTAGAATAAATAATTTCTCTTCCTTTTGGTCAAGGAATTATTTTTTCTTTCAATTTATGAAAAAAATAATTGTAATAATATTAGTTTTTTCCTTTTATAATTTCCCACTTTTTACTTGCTCTCTTAATGGGTTAATTTTCTTATTATCAGGAATTTCTGCAATTATTCTAAAACCTTATAAATCTATTAGAAGCAGATTGGTTAAGATAATTGGTGAATTTATGCTTTCAGGGATTTGGTTTTCCCATGTTTACCTAGGTGTATTGGAAAAATAACTTTTTATATAGAGCTATTTAATCTAAAAAGATGAAGCTAATATGCTAAACAGATATTAAAATCTAGGTTTAATAATATTATTCTCTTTAGTTGCCTTTAATCTCCTCTATTTAATTGATTTCTTAGCTTATTATTCCATTTTAGTATATAAATATGCTAAGGAGAAACTATAGAAAAGAAAACAAACTATTTCTAATAATCATATTTTTACTACTATTGATCTAGAAAATAGAAATATTACAGATGGAATTACATTCTAAACTTATACTACTAAATAATCCTAATAATAATATCTCAAAATACCAATAATAAACACTAAATTATTCAAACAATAAAAACATTTTAAAAAAAGAAAGAAAAATAAGAAATTTCTAACATTTGACTAATTATCTTTGAATTGAATGAAATAATAGATAATTTACTTTCAGCCAAGTTAGCTCCTCTTCTTATATTAATATTTTATTGGTCTCTTTTACATTATTACTCATTCATATTTTATTTCTAATTTTATAATCAAAATATTTTAAAAATCAGTGTATTGAGAAATATTTTAATAATCCTTTTATAAAATTTAATAATCAATTTTTGTATCTTTAAATCTAATCATAAGGTAACAATAATTCAATAAATTTAGTTAATTTTTAGTGATTTTTGCAAGTTTTTTTAAATTAGTGAAAAGGATGGAATACAGAATAATCTTTCAAGTCTATTTTTTTAAATAATCAAAATAAACCTATTTCATTTCATGTAGCTATTGGAGGTAAAAAGTATGAATTACTTAAAGAAAAAGTATTTTTGTTTAATCATCCATGATAAATTGAATAATTTACTATTTAAATGTATAAATTTCATTTACAGGAATCAATTTTTTTATCTCAAAAATTTAATTTTCATTCATTATTATATTCATGAAAATATTTTGACAACAGTACTCTTCATAATTTGCTTAATTGAAAAATAGAACTCTAAAAAAGTTATTCAGTAATAACTTTTATCTAATTAATTAGGTTTAATTCAATTTTTTAAAGGATAATTCAGGGTAATTATAGATAAGCAATTTTTAAAAATTCAAAAGTAGTTAGTAATAATTGAGTTATATATAATAGTTTATCTTCATATGAAAATATTTTTTTGCTTTTACTTCATATCAATAAATTTATAATATATCCTGAATTCAATATTTCATAATTGGAAAGTATTTCGATTTATAAGAGAAACCAATTCATTCTTTTTTGTAAATAATCAATGTTTGCAAAGAGAGAGTTTTAAATTTTATGCATTTTTAAATACAAAAAATATTTATAAATTTAATTCGAAAAAAAAAATAGATCTTTTATTTTAATATTTGAGAACTATTTCATAGATATTTGATGAGTTAAAAATGATTATGGACACTTTAAATATTTTCATTTCTTACATATCATAAATTTTATAAAGAAAATTAAAATGTGAGTATTGATAGATTGATTGGCTATTAATTGTTTCTTACAGTAACTTTTTCTATTCAAAAAGCATGTTATTTTAGTAATCTGAGTATGAGTACTGTCCTTATAAATCTAATAATATTAAATTGATATTTAAAGTTATAAATTCTTTTAAAAATAAAAATTTAATCTGTAATTATGGAATTATTGTAGAAAATAAGAAAAATCATGGAGAAAATAACTTTATAATTTATAAATTCTACTTACCATTTCTGGTATTAATTAACTAACTAGAACTGAATAAAGAAAGAAAAATAATTAGAAAAAGGATTGTAAGATAAAGATAATTAGAATGAAGCATAGTGTGTATGAGGAAATAAATAATCAAAGATTACATTAATGAAAAGCAATCAGTTTAATAAAATTGTAGTTAATAAACTAAAAATTGCTAGGCTGAATATCTTAGTTTTTCTTGGTTTTAATTAATTTCAAGATTTGTAACAATATTTTCTAAACAAACCATTGTTATTATGACAATTTAAAAGACAAATAATCTGATGTATGATTGATTAACTTTGATATTAATTATTATAAACAATTCTAAGTAAACATATAAAAAAATACATTAAAAAACTGAAAGAAACAAAGTTTTTAAACAAAATAAAGTAAAATAAAACCTAAGACATTTAATAGCCGAAATAGGAATAATAAATACAAAACAACAAACAAGAATAGAATCTTAATAATATTCTTATTTTAAGAACAGCATAAAACCAATAATATTCTTAATATGAGGTCATTTTTATAACTACTACTCATCCAAATTGTGATATATATACAAATAATTCTTTCGCAATAGTAATAAACATGTACATCATAATCCGATCCTTCTACATGTTGCAATAGTTCTTGTAGCACTTGTTCTGCAGAAAAGTTATCTGAATGCACTAAATGTAATTCTTCCTATTTCTATTTGTCTAATAAATATTAATGCTTGCAGACTTGCCCTTAGGGGACATATACAGTAACTGAAACTAATTCATGTAAAAGTTGTTCTACAGTAAATTGTAATTAATGTTCAGATTCTACTTGCCTCCAATGTAAATCTGGTTTTTTCAATGACCCTTTTGATACAGTAACCTTTTTATCTTTTAAACTGAAAATTTAATATTATTTATAGTACTTACATTCTACTATAAAGATGATTATGCTTTTTAGAGTTTTAAATATTTTTAGAGTATATAATCCTTTAATTTTCTCAAGGGAATTGATTAGCTCAAATCATCTTAATTATGCATCTTCATTAATATACATTTTTAATCCATTAATTCATATGTTAAATTAGTTTTAAAATATTAACTAATAAAGAAAAACTGCATTTCTAACTGTAGTAAGCAAGGATAGGTTCTTGATGATTAAGGTGTATGTAATTTTGGGTGTTCAAATGATGCTATCTATGATGTAGATCATTCGTCTAATAGTTGCATCACTAAGTAATCTTGCCCTTCACTTTAAAAGATTCCTGCTCTTGTTAGTAAAGCAGATTTAGTTTCAACCATAATTGGAAGTACATAATGTAAGGAGTTTTTAATGATTTAATTATGATTTATAAAATGTTTAGATGTAATTACTAAAGAAGATTTAATAAATTGAATCAAATTTTGAGTCGATAAGAAAATAGAAGAAATTAAAAAGTTGATTTTTCATAGCTATTAAGTTTTAATTATAAAATTACTTTTTAATTACAATCAATAGTACTAAAGTATCTTAATTGCCCTGAATTTATTAAAGTAAAGAAAGTTTGAGTTTTCTTTTAACATTTGATCGACTTAAGTACCTTTTACAATTTAAAATTTACTTTTCAATGTTATCTTTAATATTGGATGTTTCCCTATCTTTTAGTTTTAAATTATAATCAAATAATAATTTGATATTCTAACATAAATTTAATAAAATAATATTTTATTTATTACTTTAAAAAAAAATCTAGAGTTAATTACCGCAGTAGATAGATTGGGAAACGTCATACTATATAGTTATCCTGAATTGGTTGAGTAACTTGGATATACGATATCTCTTACAGCATAAACAGTAAATAATTTAATTTAAGGATAATAAATATTGAATTTAACTTTATAATTAATTCTGATGAAGTTGTATGGTTTAGTAATTATTTTATTTTTAATTTTTAGATAGTTGATTGTAAATATGTGGATGATAATAGTCTTAAAAACGATGTAATATATTGTTTAACAACTCCATTTAGTATAATCTAGTTTAAAAGCTCTGATGGAACATTAATAAATAAAATTGCAATTAATGATAGAACTTATGTAATAAGCTTCTAAAGCTAAAGGAATTGGAACTTATTAGTAGGATTAAAGGATAAATATGAAGTCTTGATGATAGACTATATAAATGGTACTTCAACTTTAATAGATAGTTACACTACATTAAATATTATTGCAAAAAGAGTAAAATAAAGTGTTAACCCAACTTCTTCATCAGGTATTGATATTATGATTTACAATTAATCAGATGGTACTTTAAATTATTATAAGCAATCACCTTCAGTCACCAAAAAAATATTATATACATACACTGGTGCTAATGCGAGTAAGGCATAAATAGAACAATTAAATTCTTACTCGTATTGGATTATTTATTAAGCTAATAGTTTTTAACTTTTATAACTTGATAATAATCTTAATCTTACTTTAATGTAGACTGTTTCTATTGATGATACCATAAGCTCCATTAAATTGACATCTAATTCTTATGTAATTTCTTTTTTAATAAGACAAAAAAATATATCCAAATAACACAACTTATTTCTAATTAAAAAGTTTTTGAAAATATTATTATCTTTTTAGAAATTTATCTTCAAAAACTTATTAGAAATAATTTATATTATAGTACATATTATGAGTAAGTAATAAATATTAAACTATTTAAAAAAAATAAAAAGGATTTAATTTTTATAGTAAACCCAACTTCTATGAGTTTAAAACTGTTTAAATTGAATGAGTCAAAAGGGATGATTTCTGCTGGAAACTCCAATAACCTAAATCTATTATTGAAGAGTGTAAATTAGATTTACTAACCTGCATAAGATAGTGATATTTTTGTTGTTTGTTCCTCTAGTAATACTAGTGCCTATCAACTAACAAATTATAATACTGAATTAAAGTTTTTAACAAAACTTAAATAAAACAATCCATTACTCTGTAATTTATAAACATTTTAAGTGTAAAAACTTGGTTAAAGTATTCATATTTGGGAGACTTTATAAAGAAACTTTGATGTAAACATAGTTGATAATGCTAATAAAATAAAGACTAGTTATATAGTTGGATACTTTGCAGACTCTGATTAAGTTAAATCTAAATTAACTGATAGAGTACAGTATAACACATTATTAGTAGAAAATAGTGAAAAATAACTAGTTATAGAATATAAAAGCTTTGGATTGTCATTTTGGTACAGTATTAATTCAAAAAAGATTGTTAATTAAGTAAGATATTGGTATCCTTACAATGAATTAGTTACTCAGTTATTCTTTAATTCTGTTCAAATCGACAATAATCTCTATCTTTTTGTAGGTTTTGAGTTAAACACTTTCAAAATAAAATTCATTGATTTGAAAACATCAGAGATCACTTATGAACAAGAAATTCCTGAAATAGCAACTTATTACCCCAATTTCGATGACTTTAATGCAGTTTAATATCCTGTTTATTTTTAAGGTAGCGATTCTATTATAGTTTAAATTATTAGAAAGAAATTGATTACTGATAAACAAAAGAGATATGATTTCTTTTTCATCCAGAAAAATAAAGGTAAATAAATAAACAAAAAAAATATTATATATTTTAATATATTTTTTGATTTAGATCCTAATAGTCCCAATAGATATAAATTATACTATCCTATAGTTAATTTTAGTGCCTTTAATTTCTTATACTCTATATAATCTGAATATCTATTTATCTTTGATCTCAAGGCAACTTAAACTTATTCTTGTTACATTTACAATATTAATGGTGTTAGAGTAATTACCTCATTCATTCATTTCTTTTAAATTAAATGATTTATCTTTTTAATAAAAAGGTCTATGAATCAGCAAACTATGTCTTTAGAGACCCAAATAGATTTGGTTAAGTAAATGAAGCAGCTAAGATCGCATACATCTTTGGATATACCTAACTTTTAAAAGTAGACTTAAAAACTTTAGTGGTTACTATAGAATTATATACTGGTTAATGTAATCAAACCTACATGTTTAATCCAGATTTTACTCGTGTTTATTTGTAAGATACTTGTGGAGCTAAAGGAGAAGGAATTTTTATTTACCCAGGTATGACAATTCTTAACCAATAAACTTAAAAGAATTCTGTTTTATATGCATATTAATATTATGGGAATCAATTAGTTTTTAAAAGTTTTAGCTCAAACCTGCTGATGTATGATGTAGCAACTAATATCCTATTCAAATAAACATCAGTAAATGGTAATAACAGTGGAGGTATGATGTAAGATAATTAAGCTATTTTCTTTAATGCTTAGGCTCTAGTACATTATGATATTTCAACCCAAAAGCTATTATTTGTAGAGGTAAAAGTTTTAGAAAAATAATATAATTTTTTAATTTGTTTTATATTTGTAATAAAATAATTTAGGATAGTGTAATTCCATATACATTCACACTCTAGCCTAAGAAATTGAGATTCAACTATGCTATTTCAAATAAGCAAAATATGTTTTAAGTGAAAAGATATAATGAATTATTATTAGCAAGTCTCATTTAAGAATAAACTATAGTGTAATTATAGTTTGGGTACATTTAGGAATTGAATTATGCTGCTCTAATGAGTTAATCATTTATTAAAATATTTCACATGATTACAAATAAACTACTGAAGACTATTAATATTTCAATAGCTACAAGGGAATTTAAAACATATTATGTCACTTAAGAGATTTTTGTCAACAAGCAATTTTATTATCAACCTTCTAATATAATAGTAATGATTTATTACACTTCCTTGGTGTGTATTAATGCTTCAACCCTAGAATTGGTAATATTTAATTCATTCATTTAATTATTATTAATTTATTTCTTATTTTTTAAATTATATATTTGAATAAAATAACAGGCTTATTTCTATTAATATTAAAATGAAATTCAAGCTTTTAAATCTATTGTAGTGGATATGGATCTTGGGTTTATTATTTCGACAAATTAAGATTACGATTGTGTCTTCAATATGAAAGTAAATTTATTCTTTTTTTTAGATGTTATTATATTTCTAACCTTCAAAATGTTTAGACATTAATTAGAAATTGCTACAAAGAAGTTGATACTTATATTGGAATGCCAAATTAACCTCTGAATGATTACACATAAGAACTTTTCTATATAAAAAAATCCAAACTTGTGATCATTTGCTAAATGATTTCAATCAGACTATTCTCACTTTCAGATTTTAAATATAAAAAATCTATTTATGATACTAATTTAGACGCTGCTTAATTTTTTTATAATCCATATTTTAATTATATTATCTTCTCAACTAAAAATGCTCTTGTCTTCATGCAGTTTGATTTAGCTACTATGACTAAAAAATAACTTTCTCTTCCTGCTCCTAGTAAAGACTTCTAGTCAATAAATTATAGAGTAATAATAAATTTTTTTTAGAATTCAAGTAATTTACTAAATTTTTAAAAACTTAGTTTGAATTTCTGTCTGACCAATAAAATTATATTTTTATTAATTCAAATTTTTTAGCTGTGTAGATTTATAATTAGTAAACTCATGTATTATAATCTTCAATTTAATTGGATACAGCTTTCTATCCTTTTAGTTAATGGGTAGTAGATTAAAATAGAAAACTCATATTCTTAATAGATACTAACAATGCTGTTTAACAGATATCTTACGAAACTAACAAAGTTCTTTTTAAATATTAGGTAAAAGTTCTAATTTAATATATTCATTCAGCAATTATTTACTTCTAATATTACACTAATTTATGTTTAAGTATATAAAGAAATTATTTTTAATAGTTTAAATTTCATAATGATAAGTAATGAATGAATAAATGAATTTTGTATTCTAAATAGTTAGACACAGGTGCTGATTTTAGTGTTCTTGCAGTAGACAGAAAATTAATATGGGATACTTATAAGTAGAAAATGATAGTTTGTGCAAATAAAAGTGTATATATGATCTCAGTAAATAAGAATATGATTGACTTTTATTTTAATAGTACTGATTTAATACTTTAAGCATCGCTCATTTAATAAAAAAATATCTTACGTATTTAAAGTTATCAAAGTGTTAATCTAATCGATTATGATTATTATGTCAATGATAATAAACAAGTTTTTCCAAATTAAATTCAACCTAGATATTATTAAGTAAATGATAATATAGTGTTTCATCTAAATGATATTAATAGCTAAGCCAATCTCTTTATTAATAATAAATTAAAAGCCACATGGATCCGTAATAACTTAGCTTGCGGTTATATACGAATGGCAGAAAATGATCTTTCAAACTTACTAGTGTATGGAATATTTGATAAAGAATTAGTTATCTTTGATCTAAATACTTCCGACACAATTTCAATTGATTAAGCTTATCTCTCTTCCAATATTATTGGTATTTTATATGAAGATTAAGATAATGTATTTTTACATTCTTAATCTTAATAAATACTTCAAATCCCTAAAAGAGTTAAAACTATTTAAATAAACGAAGTAATTAAAGTTCCTTAAGGTATTGCATAATATTTCTTCACAAAAAATTCTATGTAAATTCTATTTACTGACTACAAAACTGATACTTCCATTAATGTTGTCAATATTAGTTTAATAAATGGGAAACTATAAGGTACACTCGCACCATAAATAATAATGCCTTCTAGAATTGTATTTATATCAAATCTCTCTGATAGTATAGTAATTATCTTATTAGAAACTTCTTTGATCTCTTATAATTATGATTTAAGATAAATTGTAAATCAATATGCTTTGCCCTCCTTACATGTCTTCAGCAATATCTAAATAGATTTTAAATTTAACAGAATATTTGTATAAAACAAACTAACTGGTAGTTTAGTCTTTGATTTCAATTTAAATTACATTACTTCAATTAATACTTTCTCTAACAATATTTAATTCGATTAATAATTTATTTACTCAATCACCAGCCATTCAGCTAATATATACTTCAGAAAAGACTTAACATACATATTAACATTTAGAAACTTTGATATGACATTCTCTTTAAAGAAAATTACTTATTTAGGTATAGGTTATATTTTCTTAGTCGAATTCTTGAGTAAAATGTCAATTTATGAGTTATCTCCATTTGTTTCTGAACCATTAGAGAAAGCCTTTGTTTTTATTAACTAGTTTAATGTAATAAAATTCAATCTACTAAAAATGAATAATGACATAAATGACAATAATTATGAATTTACTATGGCAGGAATAACGCTAGAAGGAATATTCACCTATGATCTAACTTTTGACTTATACAACTAAGAAATGACAAAAACATGTTCATGGTCGTATCCTTTATAACAACAAATCTACTAAGAAACAAATATCTTCAATTAACTGAGGTAATATCTTACTAGTTAAAAACGTACGTTAAGCAGATTGACAGTGCAGATAACTTTAGGGCAATCACTGCGTCTTCCAACCTTATCAAGCGATATTATCAATAGTAATTTTGATCTTACCGTTCTAGGGGCATAAGATTATGAAAAAGTATATTTATTAACTTAATTAAATGGACTGAGCAATATTTCATATTTGAAGTTAAAGAGAATGGAAATTCAATTACATCCTGCTTAGTACGAAGCTTTTGTTGGCTAAAAGATTCCTCCATAAAATATAGAAATTAATAAAACTTTATTTGCCAATCTTAAATAATTCATGATAGAAGACATAAAACTAAATGAAGCCAAGATTAATGTATAAGATATCAGTACAGTAATAATAAAGAGTGTTGTCTTTACACACAAATAACTAGATAGCACAAATATAAACATTCCTTCATTAACTTAGATTAAAATAGCTAGAGCTTCTTCAGTGATAATCAGTTCCCTATAAATTGATACTTGCAATTTCAATTTACTTCAACCTTTACTAGATATTGAACAAGTTACTAGTGTAGTAATAACTAAAATCATTGTTTCTAATTGCCAATATTTAACAATTGATTCTATATTTTCATTCTAGAATGTTTAGAATTTATAGATTGGGGATTTAATTTTAGAATAAGTAACTTTAACAGAATCCACATTTTTTTAAGCTTCTGCAATAACGAATTTTTCTATAGAAAATCTTTAAATTAGTTAGATTAACTACATATCTACAACTAAATCTTCTTAAAAAAGACTCTTATTAGCTTAAGAATAGGCAAAAATTATTTTTGATTTATCAGAAATGGAAAATATTGCAATAAATAAGTTGTAGATTGAAAATTTTGAATCAAATTCCTTAATAAAAATTCTAATATTTTCTTTGAAGCACATAACAACTAAATTCTTATTGAATTAAACTTTTATTAATAATGTTTCATTTATTGATATCTCATAAAGTGGCAGGATTTTTTCCTTAACTGGGATAAATGAGTCTTATATTAATCAAATACAGGTCATCAATCTAAATTACATTCAGCTACTTGTACTTGAAGAATATAAACTCTCGAAAATGTATAGTTACTCTTCCAATAAAATGGAAATTAATAAGGCTACAATCATAAATTGTTTAATTTATTAAAATAATTTAATTGATATTTCATCATTTGTTACAATAATAGTTGACTTAAATATCAATAATATAAAATAAGAAACAACTTCATTAAAACAAGTATCTCCAATAATTATTACTTCCACAGATTAAGTTACATTAACAGACATTAAATTCAATGAAATTACTAATTTTTAATTGAGTGCTCTATACATTATTAATTCAAATCAAATATTGATAGAATAAAGCATATTTAATAATATTTAATCTTTGGGATCTGCTCCAGCTCTGACTATAGAATAATGTAAATAAGTGAATCTCTACTAGAACAAATTTGAAGGGAATATAGCATAATAAGATTCAGGAGCAGTTTATTTTATTTCAAGTGATGATATAGTCCTGACAAAAAATACGTTTACAAATAACATTTCAAATGAAGGTTTAGGTGGTTGTTTAGTAATTGAAAAGAGTACAATTAGTAATTTGGAATCTAATACTTTTGATCAAAATTAATCTATAAAATAATCGGCGGGATCAATTTATTGTTTAAATGGATAAATTTTTAATTTAGTTAGTAATTTATTTTCTGACAATTCTGCTATTAATGGGTCAGGAGGAGCTCTTTTTCTTAATAACTGTGATGTTTTATTAATGAAGGATAATACATTCTATCAAAATAGTGCTTTCATAGGAGGAGCTATAAGATATTAAATTTTAAAACCATTTGCAATCTTTAATAGCACTATAACTTAGTTGAAAAAAATAAACTCTTTCTAGCGAAATAAATGTATTTCATATGGGAAAGATATAGGATCTTATCCAACAATTTTAGATGTAAAAAATAGTTTTGATGATGATAAATATCAACAAAATGCAATTGTAGAGAATGTTTAAAGTGGGTATTAAGCCTAGAGCCCTATTCTATTAAGGTTCATTGATGAAGAAATGAGAGAAATTACTTTTGCAAATTTTACTCAATAATCATAAGTAATAAAACAAATCTAAGATGAATTCTTATTGTATATTCTTTAAGCAGATAGTTTGAGTGATAAAGATAATATTGGATTACTTGGTGACCTTAAATAAGCTTATTCCTAGAAAGATTTTGCTTTCAAATTTGATTTATCCTATTCATTTAAACCCGAGTCTGAATCTTTCATCAAAATAAAATCAACTTAAAACCTTCCTTAATTCACCAATTAAGATTAAAAGGTAAATTCCATAGCATTTGAAATTCCTATCTTAGTTAAATTCAGAAAATGTCAAAAAGGAGAAGTTCTTTAATAATCGGGGGCATATACTATTTGCTACACATGTGAATAAGGTAAATTGAATATTTAATTTAACATATTTATATATTAATTTAACTCTTTAAACAATGTAGGCTTTTATAGTATGGTCGATCCTTATTAGAGTCAGGATATTACATGCAAAAGATGTCCTGTTGGCTCCATTGCTTGTAATAGTAATTAAATATTTTTAGAAAATGGCTATTGGAGATTAAATGAAGAGTCTGATATATTAGTCCCATGCTCTTCTAATCCATTAGCATGTAAGCCTGAGTAATAAAATATAACAAAAAATGGATGCACTGAAGGGCATGTTGGACCACTCTGTGAAGAATGCGATGTTAGAGGAGAAGTATGGGGAGCTTAATATGCTTAAATAAGTGAATTAGATTGTTTAAGCTGCAAAAAATTCTCAAATATTACTAATTTATCCTTATTTATTTTTATTTTCCTTTTTATTCTTACTCAAATATTCGGAAAATCTTATAAGCAAGTTACACTGACTAAGAGATATATTTTAGCTGTTTATCTATCTAAAATTGGACTTATTTCTCCAAATATTGAAAGGACTCAAACAGTAGAAGCATCATTAATGAAAATCTTATTAAACTACTTCTAGTTTGTAATGATAGTTAACAGTCTTGATATATCTCTTCCAATTTACTTTGCAGCATTTAACTTATCAGGAGGAGATACCTCTCAATAAACTATCAATAGAATTGATTGTGGATTATTTGCATACTAAACTGAAATGCCTAATTATGTAGTTAGAGTATTGTGGGTTAATTCTTAACCTCTAATTCTCTTTATTTTCTTAGAATTTATGAGCCAGTTTACCATTCAAAAGACTTAAGTTTCTGCCTAAAGATAAACCCTTTATACAAACTTAATTATCGTTTTCAGCTTCTTTTAACCTTCTATTGTTAAAGTATTAAGCTAATCATTCTCTTGTAGATAAATAGGGGATAGTTCTTTTATTTTATCAGACTTAAAGGAAAGATGCCTTACTGAAAATCACATGTTCTATTTCTATACAGTACTTTTACCTTTGGGTATTTTTTGGATTTTCTTTGGACCTCTATTTTTATTTTACCGAATGAGCCATTATAAAAATTAAATGAATTCTATAAAAATTATCTATAGATATGGCTATCTTTACTAAGTAAATATTTTAATCTTTAATAAATTATTTATTCATTCTAATCTTTAACATTTAAAATCTCTAAGCTCTATAAAATACTAATTTTATTCATGAATTCTAATTTAATATATTTAATACACCCACTCACCCTTTTAAGTTTACCCTAAAAAACATAATAAAACAACTTTTAATAAGGGAAGGAGAGAGAACTTATTTTTATAAATTGTATGATTATTTTTTAAATAATTAATTTTTAAATTTAAAAAATAAAAGGAATATAACCATAGGCATTATTATTGGGATATTATTAGGATGTTTATACGTTCTTTAGCTATTATATCTATAAATGTGCTTAATTTCAAAGTATTGTTTAAAGGTTTGATTATCTTAGGTATAATTTATTCTTACTTAGTCGTTTCAACAATAAAGAAACCTTATTTGTTACCAAGATTTAATCACCTTGATAAAGAATCATGTTTATTGGTAATTTAAACTCTCTATTTGCTTTACATAGGGTATCTCTCTGAAAATGTTACAATTAGTTTTATCATGACTATTTTAGTGGGAATACTAAATGGAAGATTTATTTTAAAAATGTTATAAATGATCTTCATAAAACCTATTTCTCCAATAGATTCTGAGAGATCAATATTTTAAAAATTTATTTTTAAAATGAAGAAAAGATTACCTATACTCTTCTTATGGGTTTAAATAAATAACCCTAACAAAACAAAACCATTCATCAATTGGAAAAAAGTTCGTAAAATAGTCAACAATATGAAGGAATTTAATAAAGAAATGGAACACCATAGAAGAAATTCAATTAATAAGATGATGAGTAAAAACAGCATTTATAATACAAGATTTGAAACATTGAGCAATTTAAATGTTAAATCTTTAGAAACCCAAAGATTTGGTTCTTATAGAAAAGAATCAATAAGATAACTAAGAAAATAATAACTAATTAGTGTTGACAGCCAAAGAATTAAACTAATATCTGTAATAATTATTTAATTTTTAAATATTAATTTAATATTTTAAAATTGCAATTTTTCTTAAAATAGGTAAATACACCAGAAAAGGAGTGTGAGAATAATAATAACAATTTAATTTTTGTTAATACTTGTTTGTAATAAGAATAATATTCACATAAATATTCTTTCAAATAATTAAAAATTAAAACTCAAAAAATATTGATTTTAAGAAGTCAATTAATTTTAAGAAGTGATAAATAAAATTTTACTATTTAAATTGAAATATAAAGTCTACACTATAATAGAATGATTAATTTTTATGATAAAATAAAATGTTTTTTCAATTAAATATATATTTTCAAATAAAAAGAATAAGCCTTTTATTTTTACGAATAATATGATTCATTAATTTTTTTACTTTCCTATCGTTTATTTTAATTGATAAGATAATAAGTTGCTGTAACTTTACTAATTGTTTTCCAAAACTAATAATGTGCTTTTTTTTAAGTAAATCATTAATAATAAAGATAGCAACTTTAGATATGTTATGGATTTATCTCAATCCTTCTCCTATTTCAAAAAGTCCTTATTCTCCCATTCCATTTGTTCCTTGGATGTCCAGATGTATGCTATTGAGATTTTTAAGCTAGCTTACTCCTTAGCTTAAACATCTTATTCCATTTACTCCAATATAACTCTCTTATTAAATAACCAATTCAAGATATGTTAGATTAATTAATTTACATAGAAGATCTCCAATCGATTTAGCTCCATTAAAACCAATTTTATTTTTATTTCCTAATAAAAGTTATAGATGGGTTAAACCAGGTAAATTACTCATTCCATTAGAAAATCCAATAGGAACTTCTTGTCCAATTTTATCATTCTGTATTGAGAATTAGAAGTGAGTTAATTTATATAAGCTCTTTACTCCTACACATAAGCTATTCATAGTATATTGACTAATATCGTTATCCTTTCCAATTTTTATTTCAAGTTTTCTCAATTGTTACATTTGCTAAATACTTTGGTTCAAAGCTGCTATGCCGCTTGAATTCACATTATTATTGTCCCCTAAATTAAATTTAAATTCATGTAATTGATTCATATTCAATAGTGATTAAAATAGTAGTTAAGCATTCTTTGCTCCGCAATTGTTCTTTTATTCAAAAGAAAATATTAAACCCTTTTTAGTGTTTTATTACAAAGGAGAGTAATCATTATTACTTAAAATATTTAGATTCAACTATTACAGATTTTTCAAACTCTTAAAACCTTAACTTAAACTGAAAATTCCTTGATAATCAATATCCTTCAAATACCCAAATGTTATTGAAAATTATTGTAAAAGCGTAAGCTTTTATAATCCATCACCTAGAGCTTTTGCACCTGCAGAACAGATTTCGCTTTCCCAGTATACAGCAATATTAAGTTCATTTAATTGTACTAAATATCCAATAGAATCTCCAAGATATTTAACTCCTTCAGACCTGATTTTATTATTTTTATCAATCGTAATTGATAAACTTGTTAGATTCTATTTTTATTTAATTGCTTCTGCTATTTCTTTAATTCCTTCAGGTTATATGTTATTATCAGGCCCAATAGTTAGAGTTAGCTTTTCTAAATTCTTTAAGGCAAACAATCCTTATGCTAATGCAAGAGAGCCTTGATATTCTATACAGTTAGAGGAGCATATAGTTAACTGGAGTTCCTTAAGCTTGGTTAAATTTTTAAGCCCATTTCCTAATCCAATAGCCCCTTTTTAGCCTATTTTACTTGTCCATCCTATAATAAGAGAAAGGAAGGTTAAATTTTCTAAAGATTATAGAATTTCTCCAATTTGTTCAGCTCCTTCAGAGCCTAAATAGTCGTAATAGAAAAAGCTAAGTTCTTATAACTGCTTTAATTTTATTAATCCGCTTTTCAGAATACCTATTCCATCTTTTTAAAAGCTGCAATAATTAACTCCAAATACTAGTGAAGTAATATTTTTAAAGGCTAGTAGCTCTTTTGATAGTAATTCTGCTGAAGGTTTATCAATCTACAATAGCCAAGGAATTTCTAATGATAAATTCTAATAAAACTATGCACTGAAATGGTCAAAGTATTTATTATTAAAAATTCTAGAAATCACTTAAAGTTATTAACTAATTAAACATTCATTTTATTATGTATTTTATTATTTTTCAATCATTTAGAAAATTAAAAATGTATATCCTAGGTAAAATTTTTATTCCTTTTTGATTATTTATCACTTTTAAATATTATTTCTAATATATATTTATGGCAATAATAATATCTAGAGCTTTTAAAAAGCAAGAAAAAAAGGATTTAAATAATAGTGTTTCCAAATTTAGATTGAAATAATCGCTAAAGAAAAACTCTTAATTTTTTCTTATAGACAAGCACTTAATCCATATTATTCTTAAAATTTCCCTTGTCTCTAATAGTATCAATCTTGATAGAGACAACATTTCTTCATTCTTTCTCTAAGAAGATTAAAATAAATAATTAAAGGAGACACCAATATTGTAATAAAAACCTTTAATTAAAATTAAAGGAGATGCTCATAATTGAAAATTAAATTTAAGAAAACATAGTCTTACTTTATAGATTAATATCATCAATATATTATTTTCAAATTTGGATTAGATTTTAACTGAATTACTTTAAAGTATTAGTAGTCCTTAATAGGAAATTAAAAATTTTATAATTATTTAACTAAATATTACTAAATTTTAATATTTAATAAATTATTATACTATAAAATGAGCAAAAAGTAATGAAAAAAATATTAAATTAATTATAGAAGAATAATATTAGTTAGGTAGTGAAGGAGCGAGTATAAGGACATAATTAATGAAATTTTACTTAAAATAAAAATGAGATTGTAAATGAAAATATAAATTAAGACAAAAATGAAATAAGTACAATTTTGATAAATATAGAATTTGGAAAACTTGGATTAGATAGATCATATGATTAAAGTATAATTGAATTAGAATATTAAATATTTTTAATGAGATTATTATTTTACTATTAATAATATATTGATTGGTTGGGTTATTAAAATAATTGAGAAGGGGGAAAAATTTGGTTTATTGTTCATTATTATTACTATTTTACAAATACATTATCATGTTCAGTAGTCTTATATGGCTTTTAAACTATTCCGGAAGAACTGTGGAATCTAATATTTTCTTCTAACTGGCTAATTAGATGATTACCATTATTGTTCATATCTTACTCAAGAGAAGATATGAAATCGTTGCTAAAGTCATTTTCTTGGTTACGGATCATTAGTTATACTGTAGAATTTTGAGGAGTAGTGATACTTGGTCTTTTAGTTGATTATAAAGCCTCAATTTATCTAGCCAGTATTTATTCAGGCAATTGAAGAGATTAATTTTATTAATTAATTGATAAAAATTATTGAGGGCCTTCCTAAGGTGAGGTTTGAGGAGATTAAACTAGTTTTTTAGGTTTCTTTTCCTTGTTTTATTATGAACTTTTGTGGACAAGAATCGAAGGTTATATATTAAATTTATCAGTAATTGTTACGGATTTCTTTCTATCAGTTAGCTCTTTGAAAAGAGAAAGGTAATTTGGATCTAAGCTCTTTAAGAGGTTATTATCTGTTCTCTTAGTAGAATCTTAGTTTATTATGTTTTTATATGACTCTATACCTTTTTTTAATTTCTCGTAGTCATCTTGATATTATTCTGTTGACGTTTTAGTTTCTAAATTGCTATCATGGAAGACTACTTCATTATCAATAACAGAGTAATTCATGCAAGGTTTTGGGAGAAATTAGAATAAGGTTTACTAATCTTCATTTAGGAGGATTTTTTTAAGATAATCTATTTCTATTAATTTATTCATTATTGTTTAGATATCAAGGTTTGTGTTTAATTATTTTAATGATTAGTCAATTATCTTTGTTTTAGGACTTGATATGAATAAGGATTTAATATATTCAGTAAAACTGAAGGTGAAACTATTACTATTTCTATTCAAGACAGCAGATATTTGTATTTAAGTCTTCCTTATCTTATCTTTTAATTATTTAGACTTTATACTGTCAAGAATTTTAGATCTCTAATCCCTAGATTTTAATAGAGATTTCTTCTTTTCCATATAATCCTTATTTTGAGTGAATTCTTTCATTTACTCAAAGAGTTATTTAAGTTCTTCAACTGTTAATTTAAAATAAAATATATTATTTTCTATAACCACTTTTTATCTTCTTGTTTATTTATCTTGGTGATGTAAAATTTGATAAAAATAACTAAAAAAATGAGAGGAACAAGTGATTTTTATATACTGACAATAAATTCAGATATTCTTTTATAAAAATATATCAGATTTTAATAAAAAATATCTATTATTCTATAGTAAGGATAGTTATTTTGTTAAATTCACATTTTACCAATATTAAAAAATTCTGTATTTTTAGTGGTTTCTTTAATTAATTTTATTTACCTTTATCTGAAGGTGTGTGAATCGATTCAGCTGAGTGGTTTGAAGATGAATGATCTTTTTGTTTGAGAATAGATTTGACCTTATTTTCATGTATACTGTTTACCCTTAGGCTTTCTTTTTTGGGAATGTGTCCCAAAATAGAAATAATAGGTACTTTATTCATACTTTCTTTGTCTTCAGAATAATTTTCTCCCTAGTTTTGTCCTATGTTATTTATATTTGGAGTAGTTATTGTTTTTTCCTTCTCAGTTGATGTCTTTATTTAGTGTTTAATTTCTTAAAAGCTGAAAGTCTTATTAACCATATTGATACACATGTCGGCCATGGAGTAAAAGGAGCAGATGGGTTAGATTATTAATTTCAATATGAAAAGCAATCCTCCAATTTCGCATACTACAGATATAAATTTTTGGTAAGATATTTGATAGTAGTTTTCCTTCTTTTACTCTAATTTGAAGACTAAGCTATTTACATAGTCTGCAGAGTAGTCAAATACCTATATTATTAAATGAGTTTACATTAGATAATTTTTAAATTATAAAAAATAGCTATTTTGGGTTACTTATTTATTAAAATATGTAAACTTTCCCCTGTTCAAATCAAATATTTTAAGAAAATTTATCTATCGTTAGATTATTAAAAGTGTTAATTCACTATTTTAATATTTTAAGAAAAGCAGGTTGATTTTTGTTTGACAATGTATATTAGTTTTTTTCCTGGGTGATAATTGATTAATTAATTAATTTATCATCAAATTTTCATATCCTTTTTTTACATTTGCAGAAAGAATGGGGGAGTATGTGTAAGCGAAAATTTTAAAGATTTAATATCTTACGAATAAAGAAAGAAAATACTGATTAAAGCTACACTTGTAGTAAGCATTAAAATTTATAGAGTGAATTTTTATAATAAATGAATGGAATTTTTTAATAGGATCAAATTTAATGAAAAATGTAATTTTAAAATGAGAAAAAAAGTATCCTTAATTTTGAATAAAAATAAATAATAATTCATTGGGTAGATGTAATTTATCTCAGTAAGCAAATTAATTCAAATTATGCAGTCAATTAATTTACATATATATTAGAAATTAAGAACTATTGAGTGTTCTAAAGGAGATTTTTTTTCTTGAGGAAAATATTAGTGAAGCTTAATTAGAAAATGTATTGTGGCTAGTAATTAATTCGATTTTTAGTGAATATAACTTAATTTGGCGTGTAGTAAAGGAAAAAAGTACTTAATAGATTTTGAGTGAAAATACTTAAAATATTTATCAAGAATCACTTAGGTACTTAAAATGATTTGGTAGTATCTTAAGACCACGGAAAAACAGAAAAGATAATTAAAAAAATTTTAAATTCATGAATTATCTATCTATCTATAATCACTAACTAATACCTATTAATTTAGCTGTAAATTATAAAATTACTATTAATCTTTAAATAAAAATGAATCAGGTCTTTTTTTATGTATTTTCTTATGATTTTTAAAAGATTGAATTAATTTGATTGATAAATAGATTTGTTTATTTAAAGTGATTGATAAATTGCTTGCTTCCTTAAAGAAAAAAAATTTATGCTATTAATGAAATTCTATATCTTTATATAATTACATGTTCTTCAGAATAAGAAAATGATGGCATTATATGAGTAGATATATCACTGCCAACCAATCCAACATCAGTCTCTACCCTGTTATTTCTTAAGTAAATGCTAGTCTACTTGCTCTAAGATACAAAATTTGTGAAGGATAATTTCTTGCCATAATAAGCATAAGGGCTTTCACCATTTCTAGGGTTTACATAAATATCGGAGAAATAAACTTCTACAAAATTTGCTTTCATAAAATCATTGATAGTTTGAATATCTTCACAATCTGTTGTGCACTTCTTTAATTATATTGTTAAATAAGTATAGTTATCCCCTGTTTAGTCCCCCATAATAATTAGCTCTTAGTCAAGGGGTAGACAATATTAATTTGTATATATGCTACTATCTAAATCAGTAAGATCTTATATTTGAAAGTGCTTGCTAGTGCATTTTTCAAGTTTCACTGGAGATGTTTAAGTGCTCACTATTTTTTTGGAGGTTGAACTGTCAACTGTGGTTTTTTTAGTAGTAATGAATGACTCCAGCTAAAATATTTTACTATTAATCTCACTGTATGTTGTACTATCACTAGTGATACCAACTACAAGGGTAAAAGTCTAAGGATTTATAACGAATTAAGAATCAGTGATAGGTAGTCTTTCATATTAAAGGACTTAGGGCTATGACTGATCATTAATTGTTTCGAATAAATATTTGCAACGCAATATGAGCACAACCAAAATACCTATTGATAATAAACCACCTATCGAAGTTTAATTATATGACAAGCCTTAATATCTGAGGACAGCATCTTTCCCTAATATATCGAAATTCCTCATTACTTATGAATTGTTACTCTTTAGAGATTAATTGATTCTAAATGATAGCGATATATCACTATTTTTTGTTTATTTGTTCTTTAATACTTTCTTTTAATTAAAAACTTGATAAATTTTAAGGTCTTTTAATTTATTTTTTTTTTAATATTATATAGGCTTACATCTCATTCATTTTCTTTTCATAACTCTTCAAATATTTGCTAGATTTTATGATGATAGAACAATATGATAAACTTTTTTCATTCATTTCCATCAATCAATTAATTAATTAATCAATCTATCAATATCAATCGATCGATCAATCTATCTATCTATCTATCTTTTTATTAGCTTAACAATCTATCAACCTATCATTGAATCTTCATTTGACAAATCATTACTTGAAATAATCAAGCAGTGGTATTTTATAGTTTCACATTAAAAGTGATTTATATTAATCAAAATTTATAATGCTTGAAACTTAAAGGATTAGTTAGATATAAAGAAATTTAAAAAAGTATTAATAGGATTTAAGTGTTAGAACTATGTTAGCGAAAAAGCTGGTCAATTTAGATAAAACTACGTACATTTTAAAGGAAAAATGACTAGTATAAATATTTTTAATAAAAATTACATTAAGATTCCAAGTGTTTGTAAATATAAGTAAAAACTATAACCATCATCTTTCACTAGAAATAATCAATCACACAAAGATATTTTATATAAAGTAAAGCTAAATTTAGCATAAATTTAGAAAGAAGAAATTACGTTTTATTTGATTTTTAAAATAATCAATCGTTTATTCAACTAGTGCTGGAAATGAATTGAATTTATTTATAAAATAAAACTTAATTCTTAGCGGATTTCATTGGCTTCGAAAGATTTTTCTCAACGGCTTAGTATAGAATAATATTCCTGTGATTAACTCCCTCCCCCTATTTGATAATTTATGAAACATTATAATAAATCTGAATGGAGTTACTTTCTTGTTTTATCTATATCATTAAAAATAAAAAATAGATAATCAAATTGCTATTACTTTTTTAAAAGATACTATAACAATACAACGCATACATTAAATCTTTTCAAGTTATATTCTGATTTATTCTATTCTCTTATTTCTATATTTTAAAATATTTAAAGTATCTAGCAATCAATCATTTAAGTCACATAATATAGAATTTTACTTTCCATCTTGCTATCCTAATACTTTTATATTTTTCATAAGAGGCTAGAACTACCTTATTAAGATAATTCGATTTAGATTAACATGATTTTCAAATTCCTTCTCTTACACAAACAATTTTTAAAATTTTTCGATAATTCTAATACTGGTCTCGTTATTTATTTTAGTTTGGCTTTATCTGGACCTCCTACAAATATATTTTATTGTGATTCTATAATATTCTACTCAAATTATGGCTTTATGTAAATGGATTAGAAAATTAACTAGTTTATACGGCTTAGAGGTAAGCTATCAATATAACAGCCAATTGGATTTCGATTATTTCTTTTTACTTCTAATAGAAAATATTAGTTAATTTGGTATATAGGGTAGTCGTAAATAGACAGAAAGTAAAGGAGAAATTGTGTAAAATAAGATATTTCAAATTTGACTAGAAATTAGCAAAATTAAGCACTAAACACACACTATAAAATAGAAAGCTTAGGTAATATTAAAAGGTAAAGAGGTTATTTAAGAAATTGAATTCTATACTCAAAATATTTTCTATCTAAAATAACAATCTTTTATTAGAGAACATTCTAAAGTACAATTCAATGAAGTGATAAAGCAAAGCGGAGGAATCGAAAAGTGTTGTAATAAACTACTTAGAAATGAATGTTTAGGTTTTTATTATTTTTATATCCAAAATGAAAAGAACATTAATTAAGAATTCTTTATTGTTAAGTAATCTAAAAAAAGACTTGATTGAATAGAGAGATTTATTATAATTCAAGTGCAAAAAAATTAAAATTTTCTCACATTGCTCCCAATTTAATATTACTCATTTAACATGAAATAAATTTCTAAATGCCCTAATTAGAACTCAATTTGAATCTCTTTGTATATTTTTCCTCTTTGCAATATTAAGATACTGTAAATAATAATCATTAGATTGCCTTTTCGTTTCCAAAGCTTTTCTTTTTGATTATTTATTAATTTTTTTACTAGTAATTTACAAAGTACTTCAGAGTAATTAAGAATCAAAGATTTTAAATTTGACCTCACATATAACGATATATTTCGAAAACTAATACATTAAACGTTTACTTTTCACTAGATTTTAATTCTTTTTCTACTCAAATTCCTAATCTTAATTAAGAAATTGTTCTTTACTTGAATAACTGTAATTTTTTATAGGTTAATTTATAAGAAACCCAAATTGCAAAATATTACATTCCTACTCAAATATATTTATTTTTTTTACTGTTAAGTGAAGTTCTGTAAGGAATTTTGGTTTTTTATTGAATGGTGAATTTATCTTTATTTGTAAATTAAAAAAAATTAGAGGTGAAAATTTAATGATTCTTTAGATAAGAAAAAGTAAGTTTGGATTGGATATTTGAATTTTTATACCAATAACGATAAGGAATATAAGTTACAAAGCAAACTAAAATTACTTATTTTGTGGTATTTAATTATTTTTTGCCATATTGATTCTAAATAGTATAAATAATTTCCTAGGTAATGATAATAGTATTACTATTTTATTCTTAAATTTTCGTTTTTAAAAGAGATAAAATACTCTTTCATATCTTCAATTAATAGCCTTTTATTATAAAAATTTGGAATTATTTTTCTGGATTGTAATTAATCTATCTATCAATTTATCAACGCATATCTGAATAATGACTTGATAGTATTATAGAATTATAAGATAGTAAGTGTATATATATTCAATTACTTATCTAATTCAATAATATACTTACTAATCTACATAAAGTATGATTACCATTTTTTAATTTACTATAAATGATTTTTAAATGTCAATTCGAAATATAGGATATAATAAATGTATATTATTTATTATCTACAAATATCTTAAAGATCTATTTTAAAATTTATTTTTATTGAAATTTTACTAATTAAAATCTAATTTCAGTTTTTATATAATTCTATAAAATAAATAAATTCATTAAAAATAAATTTTAAATAAAAACATTGATTTTATTTTATTGCATCTATAAATTACTTTAGCATTCAATTTCTTGATAAAATTAAGAAAATAAATTTTATCATACATAACTAGGAGAAAAAGCCAGTTATTTTAATTGTTTGATTCTTTTTTTATTACTATTAAATAAAGAGTTTATTAGCAAGGTTAATCTTAACTAGAATAGAGATACTTACCTTAATACCTTAAAGTATGAATAGTATTTTTAATTTGAATAAAATGATATTTAACAATTAAATCGAATATTATATTAAATGAGCAATACTCTACCAAAAACCTACTTTTTAAGTGATTATTATACTTATTTTTATTGAATTTATCATTTATAAATAAATTGCAGTTTTTTTATTTATTATTAATTTAATAAAATATACCTTAAGTATGGTAATATAAGGAAGGCCAAAATAAAATTATTTAGAAAAACATTCCTTATTAACTTGATATTATAAGAGATTGATTTTTTAAATCCATTAAAATAATGACCTCCCCTCTTCTCCTTCCCCCCTTTAATAAAATTAATACAAAATATATTAAGAGAGAATATAGAAATCATTTATTTAAAGATAGATTGAACGTAGAAAAGTATAATAATTTAAAATTTTAATTTTTCTGACAAAATTTCATATATTAATTTAATGATTGTTTAGTAGAAAGAAACTAGCTGATAATTTAGATGTAGTGATTTATTTATTTATTATTAGAATTAATATTAAGAATTTATTAGTAAGGATATCCCAAGCAGAAATACAAGTTATTAAAAAAATGGAATAAGAAGAGAATAAAATGGAGGAGAAATTGAACTTTTAGACAATGAATGATGATGTTTTGACTGAAATATTTAATTTTTTGACATTAAAGGACATAGGTATTATATAGTTAGTTAGCAAAGAGTGGAAGAAATGTACCGAAAAGCCATTTATTTGGCGTAGAGTTTAGTATGATTTTTAGGATAATTAGATTGCTGATAAAGAATAGTATATTGATTGGTTCATAAAAAAGGTGACAACATATAAAGTTTAGCAGTTAATAATTAATGATCCTAATTGTCATTTAACTTTTTAGAATATATACTCTATCTTCTCTGTTCCGCAAACTTCATTAAGAGAGTTAGAAATTTCCCTCTACAATCTATCATAATAATAAGCATGTATGATATGCTTATTGATTGTCAAATTCTGCCCTAATTTGTAATCTTTCACAACATACGGTACTTTTATAACTGACAAATTCATGGAACATTTCTCATTACTTAACAATTTGTAATCCTTTTCTATTATGTGCAATGACAATTAATTTACAGGAATTAATCTTAGAATTCTACCTCCTCTGAAAAAGGTAAATTCAATGATTCTATTTTTCTATATAAAGATCTTTTCTTTTAATAAATACTAACTCGTTAAGCATTTATAGGAAATTTGAGATTTGCTTAATTAAAATTGAACAATTATTTATTTAATTAAAAAGAAAATGGAATATTTTATCGATTCCATACAAATAATATACTTTAATAAAATAGTTATTCCTCAGACCCTATTTGGTAGAATATGATAATATAATAGATACAATAAGAAAAGGAAGAGAAACATTATTAGAATTAGCAATTGATACAGAGTAAATGGATGATAATTAAGTAATAAAGCTATTCTCAGAACTAAATAAAAATAAAATAGAAACATTACTGCTTAATTATTGTGAATATTTCACAGATGAGGTATTTAGCCATTTATAGGAGTTCTAAAACCTCAAAAGATTAAAGTTTTATAAGGCAAATGAAGTGACTTAATAGGGATATTTGAATTGCTTTAATAACTTTAGTAGTACTTCCCTTATTCATTTGAACTTAAAAGAATGCAACGAACTAGATGATGAAGGATTAATTGCTATCCTATCTAAAAGTAAATAGCTAGAATGTCTAAAACTATCTTGGTAGAAATATATTACATCTTAATCTATTAGATATCTATTTGAGAATTGCTTAAACTTATAAACTTGTATTCTTCTAGGTATTAAATCTTTAGATGCAAATGGTTTCCCAGAAATATAAGATTTATTAACTTATTTCAATACACAGAGATATAGTGAATTAAAAAGAAATAACTAATATTAAGACGATTAAAATAACGATTGCATAAATAATGATGGATATCTCTAAATTCACATTCAAGATTACTTCACTAAAAATATTGATAGAAATTCAATTAGTCTTTACCAAAAGCTTAGACTGATAGATTGTACAAAATCTGATATGGTACCTGATGAAATTCTTTAAATTTTGCATGTATTTAAACCCTACTTAGTTGCTCATAATTATTATGGTGAAAAGATGTGAAGATAAAACCTTTTACCTTATACAAATTAAATATTTTTTGTTAAATCATACTTCATTTAACATGATTACAAATAAATGTCACTTGTTTAATTTATTTTTCCAAAGTAAAAAAATTAATTAATTTACAAATTTTTCAATTTATACTAGGTTCTTTTATTCTTTTTAAAGTACATGAATATTTGATATAATCTTGAAAAATGAAAATAATAAACTCCTAGATTTAACTTAAATTTTAGATATTTTGTTATAGATTTTCAAATTTCAAGAATAGAGGTAGGTTAGAATATATTAGAATTATTCAATAGTTTTTTGAAAAATTAGAAACCCTTTTATTGGTTCTTAATAGTATCTTTTTTATTAAATAAAAGTGAAATATCTAAAATGTATGTAGTTAGGTAGGTAGGTAGCTTGGTAAATGAAATAATAATAGATTGTTTATATGATTAAGGTAAAGTTTGGATTGAAATATGCAATCATCAAAAGATAAATCATTTATTAATAAAGCTTTCATCAATCTATCTAATAGATATAAGAAGCAAAAATAAAAGATAAATATTAATTAGTGTCTCTAATAATCAAAAATTAAAAAAATTTAATAAATTAATTTGTTAGATATCAATACATATAAAAGCAACACTATAATTTAAAGCTATCAATTATAAAAATGAATTTATTTGGTGGAAATAATCCCCCTGCAGGTGGAAATCTTTTTGCAGGTGGCGCAAATAAACCTGCAGGAAATACTCCTGCTACAGGTGGTCTTTTTGGCAATACAGGAGCTAATAATGCTCCCGCTACTGGTGGCTTATTTGCAGGAAATGCTCCTACTACAGGAGGTAATCTATTAGGAAATAATCCTCCTGCAGGTGGAAACCTTTTTGCAGGTGGTGCAAATAAACCTGCAAATGCTCCTATATTTGGAGGAGCTACTAACACTACTAATACTGGTGGTGCTACTACAACAACAGCTGGAAATAATGCTCCTACTTCTGGATTATTTGGCGGAAATACTACTAATTAACCAACTGTAAATACAGCTACCAATCCAACCAATACAACAACTACTGGAGGTGGTATTTTTGGTGGAAATTAAAATACTACTACTAATCCTATTTCTGGAAATGTCACTGGTCCTTAAGCAAATACAATTACTCCTAATGGTAAATGAAATTAGAAAAGCAATACGAAGCAATTTATTGGAATAGTGATTAATTTAAACATGATTGGACAAAATATATTAAAACAAAAAAATAATATGAAAATCTTTGCAAATAGAGCATTTAAAGATTGCCAATGATAAGTTATTTATCAGAATAAAAGATAAATATTCTAAAAATTGCGATTAAACATTATATTTAGGTAATAACTCTTCTTTTTTATTCATAATAAACAGCTAATACTAATACAGCAACTGGTCAAAATAAACCAACCTAATAGTTGGCAAACCCTGCAAATGATGTTTCATTAGGTATTTCATTTATTAAGGAGTAAAACAGATGATAATCTTAGAATTATAAATAAAATAGCCAATGAAAAATTAAATCCTTTAGTCCAAAAATGGAAGAGAAAGATTCAAAGTTAATCAGAACATTTATTGCAAACTTATACTTCTTTGGGAGAAAGTATCACTTAAATTGAGCAATGTCATAAATATGTAATTACTTGGAACTAAAGATTATTTACATATTAATAATGCACTAATTTAGATATTAATTTGAATAAATTATTAAGATTTAATAGAATTAACTAGATATAATAGGGATATCTTTTAGCAAATAAATCATGATTTATTTATTTATGATAGAGAGTGCATAAATTTATTAAAAACTAAATAAATAAAATAATAAAATAATATCTTATTTTGTAAAATATAGTATGAAAACATTGCTACAATTAGTTAGGGATTAAATGGATAATTTGAATAAATTAATATTGAAGTTAAAAACATTGAGTAATATTAGGTAAAATATTTTTAATGCCAACATTATATTAGAATCAATCAATCTTACTTACTTGTTATAAATTAAAAAAAGACATAAATTGAATAGCACCTCGATATCATCAGATCTAAGTTAACTAAATAGCTTGAATTATAGGGTGATTCCGAAGCTAATGCTTTCAAGAACCCTATTGGAGAAAAGATATAGGGAATAGATTTCGGTCTTTCTTAAATAGAAAAGAATGTTAATTAATTAATAGATGAAATCAATCCTTAGAAGGATCAATCTCAAGATGGGAAGAAGACAATCTAATAATGCTTAAACTCTTACTACTAGATTCTAGAAAAACTTGAATATGATACAGTAAATTTATTATTAAATGCAAATAAAAATATATTTTAATGAATATTTGAATATTTTAAAACTAGATAAACTTATAATTTAAGCTTCAATCTGTATCTGAAAAAGTGGCTGATCAATATTGAGTATATTTAATTGAGTGTATATATTCTATCAATTCAAATAAATAATATTTTATTTATGTATGTATGTATGTATTTCTTTCTTTTCTATTCTGTATCTCTTTCATTTCTCAATTCATTTTTACCAAAAAATTATGTCATTCATTCTTGTAATATTTTATAATTTCTTATCTATCTTGATGTTCAATATATTACTTATATCTATCAAAAATAGCATGAAAAATAGCTCAAATATTTAAGTACAACAATAATCCAATCGACTCCAAAAATAATTATCTATTAAAAGATATATTAAAATTTAGAAGTTTTTTCTAGACAAGAATTTAATTAAAGTTAGCGAAATTATAATAACAAAGTATTAGTATATTTTGAATTATTGATTATTTACATTACACTATTTAATCAAAAGAGATTCAGATAAATATATCATTTAATAGATTTTTGTTGATTTTCTTAAGCTATCAATGGAGGAAATTGAGTTAAGGCAATAGGAGTTTCTGCAAAAGAAATTGGATTTTTAAAAACAATTATAAGAAAAATAAAAAGAAGAGGAGATTAAAACGAAAGAAAATGATGAAGGAATAGAAGGATAAATTTTATACAACTAATTTGATTTACAAAATGATTCATATAATGTTTCTAATTTTTTCAAGCTCAATTACCATCTTAGGAAATACATTTTAGGATTTCTGACTTTCAAATAATTAAAAAGGATACTTTATTTAAGCAAATAAATGCATTAGGATATTTTGAATTGTTTTAGAACTCATTTAAATAAATTGCACGTCACTGATACCCTTCGTTTTGAAACAGATGGTTATATAAAATTTTTTAGTAATTATGGTTAGAATCTTAAAAATATCAGCATATTCTGCTAGGGGTTGAACTATGTTGAAGTTTTTAATAGCTTCCCTGATGGAAAAATATAAGGATTAAAGTTAATTATGTGTCCAAGCTATTGGTTATAGCAAAGACAATTCTATAGATTGCTCAAACTCAAATTTAGCAAATCTTTATAGAATATATAAATTTAAGTCTACATGTAAATACAAAATAACAGGTAAAATAGTTGTGATGATTTCCCTCTTTATAGAAACAATTCAAGAACGAATAACAATAATGCTCTCTATAGTGAACCAAGTAGAGCAACTTCTTATTTTTAAAAACCAGTTACTTTAGAATTCTTAAAATCTTTCTGGAGTAGCTTTAGAATTCTGAAGAAAATATCTATGAAGGAGGTATAAACTCTATTAGATCTTACAGCAGACTATAATCTTTTATTACAAAGCATCTTTACTACTCCTTTCCTCAATTTAAAAGTCCTTAAAATACAGAATATGATCATCCCATTTTCGTTATTCTAAAACATATAATTATAGTCTAATAATTAACATCAATAACAAAATAATAACCCTTAACACTCTCTTTAAAATATAAATAATACTGCTTTAACCTAACAGAACTTCCATTCTCTTCCTATACCTAATTAAGCATAACCTGCTATTCCATCTTCTAATAATTAAGAGTAGTAGTCTTCATTTAATTAAAATCTTTCACTTAATTTCTAATAAAATATTGAATGGCAGCAGATTTAATAATAGTAATAACAAGTGACTTTAGAACAACAATAACTTATACAATAATAATAACAATTACAACCTGATCAAACAAAAGAATATGCTTTGATGTAAACTTAATTATAATAAATTTAATAGTAATTATCGAATCTGTAATAAAGAAGCCTTCAACTTATTCAATCAAACTAGAGTCCTATTATAAATAGAAATATGTAAGTAATGAGGTAAATGGATAATTTAGAGGAAGAAAATTAAGGAGCTGATGAATAAATCGAATATTTTGATATTGAAGATACTATTAGCTTTGGAGAAAGGGAACTATTCAATAACAATACCTTAAATAAGTTTACCAAATTAGAAACTCTTAAGATTATGAGCACAAGAAATTCTATGAGTTTCTTGGGTATAAACGACTAAACTTTAGAATGTCTGATGAAATTATTTCCAAAGTCATTGAATAGACTAGAGATTGTTGATTATCAAAGTGAGTCTAATTTAGCTCTTAGAGAAAAATCTTTCTCTGAAAGATTATTTGTAGATTTTATTCAACACTTCAGCAATCTAACTAAGCTAAGCATTAACTGCTATAAAACAAGATAATAAATATCTAACTTTGCCTTTCTTCATATGACTTAAATATATAACAACTTAACCACATTAGGATTAGCCAGTTGCAATGCAATTAATAGTGGAGTACTAAGCCTTTTGATAAGCAGAAATTGTCCTTAATTGCAAGAATTGTGCATGGATTACACTTAATTAGAAGGAGCTCTCAATATGATTGTATAGACTTCAACTGCTTAATTAAGGAGAGTATCAATTAACTATTGCAAGAGAATAACTAAAGAAGAGATAATTAATTTCTGCAGTAATCAATACCAGCTCGAATATATATCGTTTAAATAAATAAAATGCTTCACAAAGAAAGCCCTGGTACCTCTAGTTCACAATAACTACAAAACATTATAGAGTGTTATCCTTGAAGGTAACAAAATAGATAATACTCATATCGCTTTTTTATTGAGATACTGCAGGTAATTATTTATTTATTTATAATTCTATAAATATTTATTTTTTAAAATCACTATAAATAAATACATTTCATTTTATAAAAATAAGAAAATTAAGCTCTCTTGCTTTAAGAAGAATGGATAAGGTACATGCAAATTTTTCAAACTAGCTATTCCATACAATACTTTAATTTGCTAAATGCGAAAACTACTCAGAAATCCATGAAAGATTAACATACTTAGATATTTCTTACAATTAGTCATTTAATGATGAGTCAGTTGACTGTGTCCATTAATTATTCCCAAACCTTTATACATTTACTTTAGATTCCTGTGGAATCAGGTCGCTTAATTCGCTGTTAACGTTAAAATATACTCTAAACTCACTTAATCTCTCTGCAAATTTAATAATAATTAAATAAGAATCTGACTTTGAATAATTCTGCTAAGTTCTTTCTCAATTTTACTATCTAAATACAATATACATATAAATACCTAACATTGATAGATTCCTTAAACATTCAAATTTTGAATGGAACACTAAACCCATTATTATTAAAGAATCATTCAATATGTGTTGCTATCCTATTACTCGCTTCTCACAATTTTGAATTAATTTTCATTAAAATAAAGATAAAATAACTAATAAATAAATAAATATAAATAAAAAAGATAAATAATTGAACTCTAAAAAAATCTAAATATTAATTAAAATATAATCTTTTATATTCAACTTATTTATTCTACCATATATGTATTAACATTTATCTTAACTTTAGAAATAACAAAATTAAAAAAACTTTTAATTATTATTCCCATTTTTTATTTGAGAATATTTTTATTTATTTAGAAAAGAAAAAGGTAGAATTAAAATGAATAAAAATTAAAAGATATAATAATTATGTTTTAAAAATTCATTCACCTTAATTCTAAATTAAATTTATAAAATTCAAGATCTCTTAATTACTTTTTCCATAGGTACTTTTATAATTCGTCATTTTAATTTTTTCGCCATCTCTAATTCTCTTTATCTATAATATTTAGATTTAATATTATTTCCAATTTTTTCATAGGAAAAAGCTATACTATTTAATGACCTAGCTATATCTGGATGGTCTCCTTTATACAGTGCTTCTGTCATTTTGAGAGCCTTTAGCTTATATTCTAATCCTTTATTTGCATCCCCTAGCTTATCATAATATACACCTAAACTACTTAAAGACCAAGCTATATCTGGATGGTCTCCTTTATACAGTGCTTCTCTCATTTTGAGAGCCTTTAGGTAATATTCTAATGCTTTATTTGCATCCCCTAG
>JH651265.1:410292-434036 GCA_000260095.1 Tetrahymena borealis | reverse complement strand
GAGCCTTTAGCTTATATTCTAATCCTTTATTTGCATCCCCTAGATTTTCATAAGATACACCTATATTATTTAAAGACAAAGCAATATCTGGATGGATAGATTCAAAATAAATCTTAAGCAGATTTTTGGCTTTCAGTGAATAATCTAAACATTTTTGAGGGTTGTTTCGTATTTATTTCCAATATTAACTTATTTTTAATGTAATTTAAACTTACTCTAAGTGATTATCTGAATATTTTTTTTAGATGATCTATTCACTTTGCAACAAATAATTTAATGATTCTTCATACTAATTAGATTTGAGTAATAATTCACTGTAATGTTCTAAAAAGATAGCTTCATCAAAATTACCACTAAGAGATATATCATTAATAATATAAATAGATTGCTAGATTAACTTGGTATCATTATTAGTCTGAGTTTGAGATAAAAAATAGTAAAGATATGCTAAATACTTGCTACTCTTATTTGTAGATTTTATTAAATATTCTGTGATTTACTTGCTAATTCTATCTTCTTCAATTTTCCAAGTAAATTCATTTTTGTAGATTTCAATAAATTTGTTTCTTAATCTAACTGCAGAATATCTTTTCTACTAATCAAATTGTAGCATAAAATATTTGATGAAGCTGTAATAATTATTGTAACTAGGTTTAACTTTTGTATCAATATCTTTAAAATTATTTTATTTCAAACCTAAAATTATTTCAAAATCCATTTTGATTACAATCATTTCAAGTAAAGATACTCCCATACTATAAATATCTGTTGAACGCTTCAGTTTATGTAGTTATTATTAATCTTCATTTAATCTTGCTTCATATTATTCTGGAGAATTGTAATTGATAGTTCCATAACCATATGATTGTATGTGAGATTAATCAAACTTGAGAGATTTTGCATGCCCAAAGTCAGCTAATTTGTAATTTCCCTCTTAAGTAATTAATATATTGGAAGGTTTGATATCAAAATGAATAATGTCATTTGAATGAATTTCGCAGAGAGCATTTAACATTGATAAAAAGATGAATTTGATTTAATCTTAAGTATATTCTTATCCTTTTTTGTTCATCTTATTAATTTCTTAATCTAAACTACATTTACATTTCTCCATGATCAATACTACAATCAATTCTTTTTCAAGCATAAAATGTTTGAAAACTTTGACAATGTAATCATGATTAACAATCTTCTCAATAGCAATTAACTCTTTGCAAATATCTTAATAGATCTTCTTGTTACTTCTTGAAATCTTGATTGCTACTTCAAGATTTGTAAGTATATCTTCTCCTAAGAAAATGAATGCTTGTCCTCCATAACCTAATAAATATTACTTTTCAAAGCTATCTCCAGGTTTTAAATCTCTTATTCTCTTAAACCTGTATGAATTCTACTATAAATTATCTTGTATTTTAATGATATCATCTTGCCTAAATCCTGTCGCTTCACTAAAAAGCTCAAGTTCCTCTTCACTAAACATTTATAATTGATCTACTAATATTTCGAAATATTCTAATATCTTTACTTAATTATTAATTAATTTAAACTCTGATCTAAACCTATTGAGGATTTTAATGTACCAAATATCATCTTTCAATTTACAGTAAAATCGACCAAATTTGTTGTAAATAAAAAAGAATATAATCAATCTATTTATACAAATATAAAATACAGATAAATACTATTTAAATTCAATAATTTGTTCAATCGCCTTAATTTTTATAACCTATTCAATTTGATAGGTCATAGATTAAGCAAGTGTTTGAACTAATTCTTATAGTATCTCATTCCAAAATCATTTTATGGCAGTTTTTTTCTTCTTAATTTTCAATGGTGGTTTAAATCAGGAGAGTATAGGAGTAAGTTTAAGATTAATTTGCAATCTTTGTATCATAATTGATATGATAACCTTTATTATCTATTCTCAAAAAATAAATAATACTTGCTTTATTTTAATGAAATTTATTTATTAAATATCGATTAGAAATCAAAATTAATTTGAATTATTATAAAAATATTCATCCAATAGTTATTTTAAATGTGTTTTCATTAATAAATTAAATTAATTAACCATTTTTATATTTTTTGATATTGAGATTTATAATAGATATAAATTAATCATTTAGTTATTAGAAACACTTGAGGATGAAGGTAAATTAATTAACTTACAATTAAAAAAGTTTAAATTAAATATTTTCTTTCATTATTTTTAAAATTGTGTATTACTGTGCTGTGCAATTTTATATAACTTGTTTGATACTAAAAAAAATACCAACTAAAAAAAGTATTGATTTGAACAGAGAATCTATTTAGAAAATATTATTGAAGTGTTAAAATTATTAATTTTTAGCTTTTATCATATTTACATTTACTATATTTAAGGTTTATTAATATATCATTAATCAATTATTTATTTAAGAAATCTTCTCATTAAAAAATATGTTACTACTTTTTATAAAATCAATAAAATACAATAAAGTAAAATAACATTTAATTAATTTAATTCATAATTTGCACCAAATCTTATTTTAAACCTGAAGCTAATCAAATAAAATCTCTTAGATTATTTCTTTTCTAAAAGGAAGATAGAACCTTAATACAGCTAAAACTTTTGCAAATTTTGTTGGTATACTAATCTTTTTTTTTAATCTTTCGGAAATTTTAATTTCTCCTAAATCTATTGATTGAAGTAGAGGGGTATTCGAAATAATGTTATTATCCATTGCTCTTTGACTAAAAAATTAAGAATGGTGTTTTGAATTTGTCATTTTAAACATAAAGTCTTTTAGTTGAGTATAAATACAGCTATCAAATAAATATAAGTGTGGATTTATTACCTTACTATAAACTCCCCCCGTTAACCTAAAAGTTTATATCTTTGTGCTATTTTTGTTTAATATCCTTTAAACTTATTAAATTATTTCTAATGAAGGATTTTTTTCAAATATATGAATAAATTTTAAGGGATGTATCGTTATATGCTTTAGATCTTTTAATTCAGACATTTATCTTAATAATTTGATAATAAACGATGATAACCTCTAATTAGCAGCAATTTAGATAAACAAAGTGATGTCAGCTAAGTTAGTATATTTTTTTAAAACTTGAAGGATTTATTTCTCTTAACTAGGAAATATTTCTAAAGCCAGTGTATGTAGTAAGGGTAAATCCAAATTAATAACTAATTCCGATAGAGAAATTTATTTCTTTTAGAAATCTAAGTCAAGCTGCTTTAGATCTGGAAACTCATAACCTAAGAACAATGTCTATATATTTTAGCACTGCCTAACTATTTAAACTACTTAATTCGATTAATTCTAACTTGAATTTTCCTAAATTATAACTAGATCATCAATTTCGTTTTTATTTATTAAAAGAAATTCTAACGTCATATCAAATTCAATTTCATCCTCACCTGTTTTTAATATCCAACCTCCATCGAAGATACTTTGTTTTAATTTATTCATATCTTTTCTTAATTCGTTTTAGAATTAATTAAAATTATCTATTTTAGAATTAGAATTTAATATAATTAAATCAGGAATTAAGATTTCAGAAAGGCTTTTTGAGGTTTAGGTTAGTTTTTCTAATAAATTTTATTGATCTTAGTTGAATTACTTAATATCAGATTCGGCTTGATAAAGATTATCAAAAATCTTTGTTTCTACTTCTAAAGTTCCAGACTTAAAGACTGTATTTACTATTTCCTCAATTGACATACTTTCAAGTGATGATAGAAGTTACGAAGTAGTTTTTATCTTATCATCTACTCTCTCAGAAATAGATTTAAATTCATTTTATTATTTAATAAAGTTTTTTAAGACTGTTTATATTTCAATAACTAAGGCCTTATTTTTCTAATTTTTTTCTAAAGTCTCTTTCTTCAGAAGATTTAAACTTTATACCCTTTAGTTAAAATGACTGCTTAAAAGAGATTTTAAATCTGAAATTTCTACTAACTTGTGGTTTTTATGGTTTTGATCTTTTTTACACAACTAGCATAATGGAGTTAATTTTTTTGAACATAATCTTTGAACACAGATAAGCTATTTCTCCTATCCTTTATGTAAATCACATTCTTTTTTTTCATCTAAAATATGAGTTTGCGTCAACATATTATTAATTAAATCTATTTTATCTGTTTAAACAGGTATGTTTTCTTCACCAATTTCAATTTCTGAATCCTCTAACATTTCTTTATTAACTTTTAAATTGTTAGTTTTTTTACTTTTAATACAGGCTTAAACATTTTTTTTAATAGGCTTCCTCATTTATTTTATTTGTAGTAAAGGTTTTAGGGAGAAGTATATTTATTGTCAATGAATTTTAATAAAATGTGAATGAATATACTAACAACTAATTAGAAACACTCTTTTGAAATAAAAATTCATATATTTAATAATAATTCTCCTTTTTTTTATTTTTAAATTGCAAATGAAATTTTTTATCTAAGACCCAAGAAACCAGAAATGATTGACTCATGATGAATTAATTTTAATATTGTTGTTGTGTAGAAAAATCAATTTAAATAATAGAAAATAATACTGCAAATAAATATTTGTTTTCTTTCTTTGTTGCTCTTTTGATAGATAGTTAATGTTTATCCAAAATTTATTTCATTCTAATTTTTAAGGATAATATCTATATACTATTTAATAAATTATTCAGTGTATAATCTACATTTATCTTCCCTATTTATAAACTCTTCCTTTCATTTAAAAAATGTCTGATTAAATTAATTTTAATATTTTCAAAAAACTTATTAGCTTTTTGATAATTTGGAGTTTTCATTGTAAATAGTATCTATATAAAATTTTAGTGAGTAATCAACATATTATCATTTAAAAGTAAAAGAAAAATTATCATATTAATTAAAAATAAAGAAGTACCTTTAAGTATGGGCTATTTAAGGCTGAACGGATAGCTGATATTATCAACACCCGTCTAGCTCAGTTCGGTAGAGCGCCAGCCTTTTAAGCTGGTGGTCGAGGGTTCGAGCCCCTCGGTGGGTGAATTTTTGTTATTTTTTATTCAGACAAGTGTTATGAATGAATTTGAAGAAAAATAAGCAAAATTTTTAACAATAGAATATATTTTATAACTAATTTTTTGATATTAAATTTACTGTGAATATCTTGCTATAATTAAATTAATTAATTAAGATACTTTAATAGTTTCGTCCAATATTGACCTCAGAATAATAAAGAAGTGATATGATTATTTTTATTAATATTTGATCATTCATATTACTTAGAAAATTAGAATAGAGAGAGAACAATTAATAATTTTTTCAGCCTAAATAATAAAGACAGACAATAATTTGAAATATTTATTGATTTAAAGCAAACTAATTTTTAACTTCTACTTCATTTATAAATTGAGTTTTAAATCAAATAAGATAAATTTTTAAAAATACTTACCTTGTAATATTATCAACGACTAAATTAATAATATAAAAATTAGTTTCCTTTCATTATTATCTAATATTTACAATACATTTTTTTTCAAAACTATAGACTCAGCTTTAATATTATAACCAGGTTTATCAGCAAACCCGTCTAGCTCAGTTCGGTAGAGCGCCAGCCTTTTAAGCTGGTGGTCGAGGGTTCGAGCCCCTCGGTGGGTGATTTTTTCACATTTTTAAAGTATTTTATATAAATATTTAATAGTTTAAAAACATTTTTAGATTATACTTTTAATTTGCTTGCATTTTTATTAGAAATAAACATTAATTTTTACTTTTTCTACCTGCTTAATATTGAGTAATAGATTTAGTAACTATTATAAAATATTAATTTAATTAGTATATTCATATTTACAGAGGAGAAAACAGTCAATTAATTAATTTATGTTAAGAATATTCATAATAAAATACCAGTATTAATTCCAAATTTTATTATTTTCGGGAATATTCTTTATTTTGATTCACATAAAGGCAACAAACAAATCTTCTTCTTTCTAATATTAGAAATAAATATATTGGAATCTAACTTTAAAATGCATTTTATAATAGTTAATATAAATTATATATTTATTATTAACTTGTTTTGTGTTTTAATTGAGAATACCATTTAAATTACAAAACTAAAAATAATTATGCAACATACAAATAAAAATAAAAATATATAAAAAGAATATGGATCTACCTATCTATCTCTTTATCTTTAATCTTTTGGTTGTATTAACATTAATAATTTATTTATTCAAATAATTAAAGAAGAATATACTAAAAAAATATATAAGAATTGTAATAAAATGTTACATTATAATTGAATAATTTATTCATTTTGCTAATAATTGCTAAATACATAGAATGTTTAACTAAAAATATTCAATAGATTTTATATATCTTTTCTTCAATTTTTATTAAAAAATGAATTCTTAGAATTAATCCTAAAAAACAAAATAGATTTGATAAAAGATAAAAGGATGATTTATTTATTTAGTCTTATGAAATAGATTATTTAATAGTTATCTATCTATCTAAAAGATTATTTATTTATTTCTATTATTATCAGATAAACAAACAAACAAATAAACGAACCAACAATCACTTCAGTATAAATTCTTTGTGATAGATAAAATATAAAATAGAAATTTTTTTCCTTCTTCATTAATTAATAATGGTATATATCAAATAAACTGTATAAAATGTTAGTAACTTATAAGCAAGAAGTAGTGTAGTTGAAGATAAATAAACTAAGAAGAATGAGTTCTAATTGATTCTTATTTAAATTACAATTTGATTTAGACGAATTGTGATCAATCTAATGAATTTTACTATGTCAGTGTTTAATAAGTAATATTAGCTTGTAGATGTAAATGATAAGTGGATATTTTAATTAAATTACCTCCTAGTAAATATTTAGAAATTTGTAAATTTTGTTATTTACTAAAAATACTTTTAATCAGCTGAATTAATTTATTCCTTCTAATAATTCTAAATTTTTTATGTTCTTGTTACAAACACCCGTCTAGCTCAGTTCGGTAGAGCGCCAGCCTTTTAAGCTGGTGGTCGAGGGTTCGAGCCCCTCGGTGGGTGAATATTTTTGCAATTTTTTATGAAATATTAATGCTATGCATTTTTACTTTAAGTCTAGCTTTAAAAGATTTAAGTTCAATTTACATAAGAAATTTTAGAATTTGAAATGAAATCAATAAATAAAGAGGTGAAGTTGTTTTTTTATTTATTAGATTGGATTAATTATGGTATTTAGATGGGGAGGTGTTGGAGATTTTATCAAATTAAAATAATATTGGAGAAATAATTAAGTATATTCTTAAATAGTAATTGAATGATTTTTTCCCAGAAATTAGAATGAATTAATTCACCGACAGACTGATGACTAACAATAGATTATTTTTGCTATTTTTAGTGTTTTAAATATAAATGGAAATTATAATATTTAGCGAAGCAAAATATTTAATAATCACTGGTAAGTCTATTAAAAAAACCCTGTCCAGTAATGAAAGTGCTAAAATTTATTGATCCAGTTAATTAACTGTTGCTAACGTATTTTGTAGATTTGAAATTTTAACTCAGTAAGATATAAAGATGTTCAAATATTATATCATTTAAGCAATCTATTTAGAGCATAATTACAATATTAAAGTATAATACGTTAGAATTCGTAAGAATTCTTTCAGAAATATTAATTATAATAATACTTTAATAGAATTTTCGAAACTAATATTGTTTGAAAATCTTATTGTCTAAAATACACTTTTTTGAATTTATCTATACAGACAACAAATTATTTGGGGAAAGACTTATTTAAAGTAGTAGTAGTAGATACTTGCTTCAAGTCTCTCTTTTACTAAATTCTTTAGCAATTTATTTTTTGTAAAAATCAATGTCTAAATCAGCATAAAAATTTGAAATTTTACATGTTCTTTATAAATTTTGCTGCAAATCTAACTTGAGATATAAAATGACCAATAATTTTGGAATAAGATAGTTCTGTTTTAAAGAAGTTATCTCATTTATTTGAATGAATATTTTAACGTAGAATCTTAATTGGAGACTTTTTGTGTAGAAGTTTGAATGTTAAAAAGAAATCATCGACTTTATTAATTGCAAATTTATCTAGATCAGTGAAAGAGAGAACTAATTGTTAATTGTAGAATATACTAATGGACTATTATTGTGATCTCAAAATTCAATTTTAACTAGAAATATCACCCAAAGGAATAAAAGTGAGAGAGTAAGGAGTTTCTGTTGGGCCATGAAACTTTACTATTAATTATCTTGCATAAGAATTGAGAATGGAAAAATTTTATTTATCTAATAATATCCCAAATATTTCTGATCATTTGAAAGGTTTAATAACTTTACACTCATTGAATAAAAAAATAAGGATATTCATTAAATTAAAATGATAGACACACTGAGAATGATTAATAAGACTTTATGTTTGTAAAAGAAAAAGAAAACTACATATTAATAAATATAGAAGTTTATAATAATGATGATATTTATCATGTACCTTGTGTACTCTAAGCTAGATTAAACGAAATGGATGGATTGATTATTTTTGTTATTTCAAATGCAGCAGGATATTCTTCTCTACCAAAATAATAAAATATTGTATCCATAAAAAATTGAAAAAAATTGAATTTTATTTCTGATAAAATAAGAAACTAACAAAATCCACATCAAATATCAAGCAAAAAAATCAAACAAAATTAAAAATAAAAAGGTCTATAAAATGGAAACTCTCATTAAATTAAAATCTAAGCAAATTGAAGGCGGCTATTTGAATTTCTCTTTATTAGCTCCTGAGTATGTAAAGAGAACTCCCCTCAATGTTTGTTTCGTAATTGATGTTTCCACCAAGTTCATTTAGGAAATTGAAAACTTTGCTCCTGAGTTCTAATTCTCTTTTGAAGAAGTACTCCGTAATGCTATCTAACCTCTCCTCCACCCCCTCTCCGAAAATGATAAAGTTTCTATAATCTAAGCAAGCGGATTAATAGGAGAAGAAGTAAATGAACACTTAGAAAGTGTGTTTTCACCATGTGCAATGAATGAAGAAGGCAAGAAAACAGCAATTAATTACTTACAAAATATTACTATCCAAAACGAATTCAACAGCACCATAGATGCTGTTGAAAGAGCTCTTGGTCTTCTTAGAGATTCTGCAGCCAAATCTACTACAACCCTTTCTCCTGCTATAATTTTAATTAGTGATGTTAGACAAAATAAGAAGGATAAAGAGAATCTCAACTCCCAACTTTTGATTAGTAGAGTAAAAGAGTTTGTCTAAAAGAATAAATCCCTTGAAGGAGTATCCATCAACACTTGTGGCCTCTCAAGTAATGTCGATAGCTATCTTTTACTTGATCTTGCTAAGGAATTCTCTGGTCAATTCGTTTATTTAGAAAATTTCGAAACACCTGAATAATTCCTCTCCAAAGTATTTGCCAATTTAATCACTTCTTATAGTACTAATGTCCGTTTAAATGTCCAATTATTGAACAATATTACTTTTGCAAATATAAATCCAGTCTCTTAATTACTCCCTAGTCAAATTAATTCAGACAATAATATCATCAATGTTAGTGTTGGTCCCCTTTAATACAGCTAACCTAGAGAAATTATTTTGAAACTCTCTCAACCTATTGACACTACTAATCCTACCGACATTGTAGCTAAGGTTACCATTACATATGAGGTTCCTGAAAACACTGAAAAAACTACCCTTGTTAAGAAAACCCAATGTCATGAAATCACTGCTACTGAACTTCC
Organism: Tetrahymena borealis; assembly: GCA_000260095.1. NCBI lineage: Eukaryota > Ciliophora > Oligohymenophorea > Hymenostomatida > Tetrahymenidae > Tetrahymena > Tetrahymena borealis. Next base: position 424,288 of record JH651265.1, on the reverse strand, counting down.
TCTTGAAAAAACCTCAGTCGAATTGGAAAGAGTCCACTTTGTTGATTTTGTTTACTCTAACATAAAAAAATACTAAAATGGTATTTAATCATATGCCCTCTCTGGATTAAACAACTTACTTACAGTCTTGTAAAAAAATTCTTCTATTTCTCCTTATGTTGAGGAATTAGCTAAATTAGTAAGATAACACTTAGAAACTACCTTCTCTAATGAAGAAACCTTCAAGAAAAACAGAAATACCCTCTTGACTCTAGTCAGAAGTCACATTCTCTAAGTAAAATCTGTTACTCACCCCAGTCTTGAATATTTTAATAATAGACTCTAAACCCACTACATCACTGTTATTGAAGAAGCACACTCAAAGATTCCTTCCCCCCTTCCCTCTCCCCTTAAAAAATCTTCTTAAAAACTAGATAAGGAATCCTTTATTAAAGTAAAGGCATTTGATATGTATGAAATCTACGAATGTGCCCGTATTTGAGACATTAGAATGATTTATATTGAACTTATTATATTAAAAGATTGTTTAATTTATCAATTAGTTTAAATAATTATTTGATCAGATTAAAACAATAAAAAAGAAGAACTTTGACATTAATAAAAAGCACTATAAAACTAATCTATAATATATTTATTAACAAAATATTTCATTTATCAATCAATCAATTTATATTCCTACATATTCTCTATATTGTAGATATTACTAAATTTCTATTTCTATTCAATTATCACTCTTCTATCTATCTTATATTACTTTTGTATCTATTTTCCTACAAATTCTATTACACTTAATAGAAACTCATATTTTAAATAATCGATTATAAAGAATAATTTTAGACTAACAATATTAATTTTTATTTATGCTAAACTATAACACTATTTAATAATCTAATATTATAAATTAAACTGATTTAGACAGACCTTTTAATAAGATTATGAAGGTATTTTAATACAATTAAGGGGGGTTATTTTTTTAATATCAATCCAATATTTTTTTGATTAATTCTATTGAAAATAAGTTTTTTTTTATATAATTTTAAAATAATTAAAGTAGTAAGTAACATAATATAAAGTATATTTTTAGATATAAATAAATAAATAATTAGTATCAAATAGGTACGACACTATACTAAACTGGTTTAAATATATTTTGAGCAATAGCTTTCTTTTCTTTTGATTTTAAATGCTTATGTTATTGCTGTTGCTATATTTATCTAATATCTTATAATTTTTATAGATTCTCTTTGTAATATTTCTCAAGGAAAGATTAAGAATGCACAGAATACTCAACATCCTCAAAGATATAAGACAGTTCTTTTCTAATGAAATCTTCATAAGAAAGTTATTCATTCTGTTGGGAAATATTCTATCTGTATAGAATTAATTATTGTAAATCATTGACACTCACATCAATCTCAGTAATAAAGAGGTAATATTCACAAGAATTCTATTCTTTACTCATAGGGATATCAATTTTTTTTTATTTCTGATATAAATTCAAAGGAAATCCATCAAAAGTATATATATCAGTAAATATTTCAACATCATTAACATTAAATAAGCACTGAAGCATCGTGTAAAGAGTTTGTTAGTGTATGGCTTCATCTAAGTTAAATTAAATAAAATTAGTTACCTCATAATTATTAAATTTTTTTTCATTAATTAAAGCATTAATAATTAGAATAAAATATAAATAAAAAAATAATAAGGTGGTGATAAAATAAAAAATTTACTGCTTTTAATTAGGTCAATTTTTTATCCTCTCATCATCATTGATCTGAAGGTTTCAACATCAATTCCTAATAGATTTAGATAAGGTTTGGAGTAGCCAGATTCAAACATTTGAATATCTTGAGAGTAATAATTAAATTTACAGATGCAGTATTGATACATTTGAGTTTAGTTTGTATCATATTAAATTAAGTATTTATAACACTGATCAACAAAGACATTAAAATTGTCATCTTTCCATTTTAAAATATTCTCATCAAATACAAAATTCTTCATTACATCCTTAAACTGCTACCTGTGCTTCATATGATTGGAAATTTTATCTTTCACTAAAGCTAAACTATTAGGCTTTATTTGCTCTTTAAACTATTAACTGCTATAGGAAGGTATCTTATTATCAATATATTGCAAGCTAGCACAAGATGAAAGATAGCTTTCGAGGTAATTTATAGCTTCATCAAGTGAAGGCTCTTTTGCATTTATCTCTGGTTGCATTTACACACATACAACATTCAATTTCATTTTATCTTCTACTTAAACTATTTATTCCTACTAGAATCCAAAACTTAAGTGGATTAGTCCCTTTTAGTTTCTCAATACTCCTTCATATAACACTAATCCACCACAAATTTGTATTTTTTCATTCCACCTTAATTTCTAAGGTTATATTTTAAAAATAGCTTTGGAGAATTATTCTTACTCATTCTTAACATCATTATTACCAGTTTTTTCAGATATTTCATTATCTTAATTAGTTTACTCATTTTCTTTTTCTTGAATACTATTATCAATAATTGATTCATTATTTTAGCCATTGAATTTGAGCAACTATAGATTACTTATGATGATTTAATTTTTAAATTCTAGTTTTTATTCTTGAATTTAATTTAATTTTTGGGTTCTCTGTTCAAAGTTGATACTACTATTTTGGTTAACCATAGTATTATTAAATTAGGAATTATAATGACTCTCATTTTATCTTGTATTTTTCAATCCTTAGTTAATGGTATTTTAATTATTTTAGAAATCACTATCATTAAATTTCATTTAATTCTTGTTAGATTGATAATTGTTATAATTATAGGTCATTTCACTGTCAAATATAGATGCATTATTTATCAAACTCATCTTAGATTAATCAAATGTATTAAAGCTTTCCTCATCATAATAGTTCGTTTCAACAGAATTTTAATGTTAATTATTAATGTTTAGTGTACTTTCATTTTCAGATGAATTTTTTGAAGAGTCATTATTATTGATATTAAGGTTATTTTAGCTATGAATTATTCTATTTTAATTTAATTGTCTAATTTCTTCTTATGTTAAGTCTAAATTTGATAAGTCATTATTAAAAGAGGAGTCCTAATAATTATATTGTATTTGTTTTAATTACTTTTCTCTTAGTTGATGTCTGAATTAAATTAATTCATATAAACTATTTTATTATTATTTATCTCGAATTTCTTACTGATATTATTTATAGAGGTTAGTTTGATTTTAAATCATTTATTCAATTTATTCTTATTTTTTGCGGTTCTAATTATATTATCCAATTTATTCCATTAAATCGGTTTATTAATTCAGTTGATGATATGAGAAAGATTATTTCTTTATAGGATTAACTTATAACAAATTAACTAGCATTTCAAACATGCAGATCTGATCATTATAAATGCGTTTTTATTGTTAATTAAATTCATTTTAGTCTTCTTCAATATCCATCATGATTAAATTAAGGTTAGAGAGTGAGTGAGCGAATGAATTAATTCCTTTAATTTTTTTTGCTATTTTTTGCTAGTTTTTAATTATTTTTGATTGATTGATACTACTTTGAAGACAATTATTTTTTGATTAAAATTTGTTTGAAGAATGTAATTAAATCAGTCTATTTATTATTATTCTTTTTATATTCTATCTATGAATAAATATTATCTTCTATAAAGAGAATAAATCTAGAATGCTTCTGATCTTCTAATTTGATATTTCGATTCATGCTCAGATAGTAAGTAAATCCTCTTAATTATTGCTCATTTTTAAGTGTTATTTTATTAGTATTTAGAATTTCAGTAAAGTATGTTATTATCCCTTATTATATAATAAATATTTAACAACTTACTTTCTATTTATTTTATTAATTTTTAAAATACATTTGGAAATTTTTTTATAATTTCAAAACACTACAACCTAACAAAATTCATGCCATTAGATTAAAAAACGATCATTAATATGAATAGTTGAGCGAAGTATAATTTCAAAAAATTATTGAGCACAATAGATTGTAGTTTTTATCAATCTCCAAGATAAAAAGAAAGTATAATTAATAAAATAAAATATGTAAACTGATGGAATCATCAAATAATTAAATTAATTAGTACTATTAATATAAAAGTAAATTTTTAATAGAATAGTTGTTATATAATAATAATAGTAATAATAAAATAAAATGTAAGTAAATGCAATACAATCACACTCTAATCAGATTGCCACTATATTGTACTACACTGGTTTTAAAGTATTCTCAAGCTGATTATTTTCTTAAACCACTTTTGTTGTTTTTTGTGGTTATTAGGATTTCCTTATTGTTTAAAGTTATTGAAGGTTTTCTTTATAATATTTTTCAAGGAAGGATTAAGAATGAACTGAATATTCTACATCTTCGAAGAGATAAGATAGTTCTTTTCTAATGAAATCATCATAAGTGAGTTAATTGTTAGAAATATTCTATCTGTAATTAATCAGCTTTGTCAAATCATTTAAATTTACATCGACTTCAGTTACAAATAAACAGTACTCACGACTATTACTCTTCTTTTAATAGAAAGGAATATTCATTTTTTTTTACTTTTGATGAATGGTTAAAGGAAATCCATCAAAAGTATTAATATCTGTATATATTTCAACTTCAAATACATTGTTGAAGCATTAGAGCATCATATAGAGTGTTTACTGCTGTATTGTCTCCTCTTTATTTTTATAAAAATTATTAATATTGTATCATAAAACTTTAAAAAATGAATTACTATCGTTAATTAAGTCAATTTTATATCCTCTCATCATCATCGAATTAAAATTTTAGACATCAATTCCTAGCAAATTGAGATAGGACTTAGAGTAGCCAACTTCATGGATTTACACGTCTTCTGCTGCCTGGTTTATTACACCAATAGTATACTAATACATTCGAGTCTATGATTGATCATATCCAGCTAAGAATTTATATGCTTGGTCCACAAATTAATAAAAATCATCACCTTTCCATTTAAATATATTCTCATCTATAGTGAAGTTAGCCATCACATTTTTCAATTATTACCTTTACTTCATGTGAATTTAAATTTTTTGTTTTAAAAGATTTAAGTTATTTGGTTTAATTTATTCTTTAAACAATTGAGAGGTGTGAGAAGGTATTTTATCCTTTATATTTTATAATTAAGCACCAGGCTAAAAACTTCTTTCTATATATCCAATTGCCTCACTTGTAGAAGCAATCTTTAGATTTTGATCAGGTCCCATTAGTAAACTTACTACATTGAAATTCTTCTTTTCTTCAACTTAAACTACCAAATCCTATTAGTACCCGAAGCTCACGTGATTTAATCCTGAATTTCTTATGATTCCATCAAAAAAAATAAGGCCACCACAAATCAATATTTTATCATTGTGCTTAACATTTTAAGGTATTTTTTATACTACATTAGTAAAATTTACCTAATGAGTATGATAGTTAGCAAAATCTTCATTAGTATTTTAGTATTCATTATAAATGATATTCTCATTCTAATTTTAAATGTATTCTATATTTTAATCACTATTTCTAATCATTCCATTTTAATTACTATTCAGTTAAAGCTATTAAATCGATTAATCATTACTACTTATTATTTATTTTTATACTTAATTAATTAAATCATCTAAAGAAGAGTTTTTGTAAGTTTATTGAGTAAAATTCATATTATTTTAATTTGTATTGAAGTAATTCCCATAATCAAGTTTACAATTATTTAAATCAGAACCATTTGATTAAATTTTGTTGCTAACCAAATTAATTTCATTAATTAAGGAATCAATTTTTGAGTTTTGATTATTAATTTAATTCATAAAATTACTACTTTTTTACTGATGAGGATAGGAATTATCAAGACTTGAAGAGTAATTCTTAATTTAATCAAAAGTATTGCTATCCTCTTCCTCTTCTTCTATTGTAAGATCATTAGAGTTAGTATGGCTATTATTATTTATTTAATGATTTCTAAATTAACAAGTACTAGAATTCTAGTTCAAATGATCGAAATTTTTGATTCCATTGAGGCTTTATTGCTTCTTTTCATCCTCCATTAAATCTAAAGTAGGATAGTTGAAGCTGGCATATTATTCAGATTGTATTTATCTTAACTCCTATTCTCTTAGTTAATGTCTTAAGAAAATCATCTCAAATAGACTATTTTATTCCTTTTTCTATTATTCTTATTCTAGCTACTGTTGAAGCATATGACTTTATTATTGGATTATCTGTTAAATATAAGCTTATTTGCTGTGGTTTTCTTATACCAATTTGAATTGCTAATATAGATTAGACATCTATTCTTATTAGTTATTAATTGAACTTTACTAAAATTAATTCATCCTATTAGAGTTTTTTTTATTATCTAGCAATTATACGAGTAGCTCTAGCATCAAATCATTTCTGTTTTAGTAGCCGCTAAACTCTTCGTTTGATTTATAATTTTCCTCAATATCCATAATCATTTTAGAAAATATTTGTAATAAAGTATTGTTTGTTTTTATCCTGATTTATTGTTATTTTCTTTGACTTTGATTATTTTTTCTTTATAAATCATAAACTCTAAAATCCTATTTGTAAATCTGTTTTCAAAGCAATTTAATGTAATTAATCTTTTAATTCTTTTTTCTATTTAATTTCTAATTACTTAAAGAATAAATCTAGAAAATTTCTCTTCTTTTAGCCACTTGTTCGCCATCGATTTCATAAAGATCTTTATTTAACTAGCTATTTTTTTATCACTATTATTAAGATAACAATAGATGTGTTGCAAATCCAAATTTTCAAATCTAATTTTATCTAAAAATATAACACTAAAATACTCAAAATAAAGAATAAGAAAGGTTTTATTTTTAAAATATATGTATATTCAATATCAAGTATTGAAAAGTTGAGCAACTTAATCAAATTATTGAAGGGATGTAGGAGTGATTTTAAATGAGGATGTTTATTAAATAGCCAATACATTAAATCAAATAATAATTATTTATTATTTAACAAATAGGTTAACTAACTAACAATTATTTAGAATATCAACAAAGAGAAAAATGAAAAATTTTGTTCAAATATATTAAATGATAATTACAAATTAAAATTCAAATAATAAGATAAAATTCATTTCAGATATTATTTTAATTTAAAAATTACATTCAAAAAAGGCATATTAATGTATAATTTATTCTAAGATAGCCTAAAATTTGGAAATCAAAAATTAAAAGGTTAATTATTGAAGTATTATAAAAATTTTACTTATTGGAATGAAATTTGAAATAAATATGAAAATAAGTAGGAATACATGGGTAAGTAGAATGAAGAGCAAAATAATCGAAATCAAAAATAAATAAGACAAAGACCAAATATTGCTCTTTATAAAGTCAATAGGAAATAATAAATGATAAGAATGAATGATAGAGTGAGCGAATAAATGAATGAATGAATATATGTAAATGAATGCAAGTGAATGAATGAAATGAAAATTTACTTATAATTTAAAATGCTAAATCTTCATGATACAATATATTGGATTTAATTATAATTTGCAAATTCATTTTGAGGGAATAATTAATTGGATTGAATTGAAGAGTTAAAACAAAGAATAAAGATACTTTTTTTTTAATAATTAGAAGAATTTTACTTATAGGGAAGATTGATTGAATTGACATAAAGTAAGTAGAAAACGAATATATTTAAATAGATTATAATTTAAAACTAAAGTAAAATTTTATAGAATGGCAAGTAAAAATAATAGCTAGGACTTGGATGAGATTCTGAAGACAAAGGATTTCATGAAATAGATATTATAAAAAGGTTCAGGGCTTGTTCGTTTGAGCAACACTCTTCCAAAGGATGATGAGATGAAATACTATATGAATAATGAACAATTGAAATAGAAATAAAAGGCTATAAATATAAGAATTCTTCAATAGATCAAGAAGATCGCTTCATTTATTTAATATGAAAACACTTAGAGTGTAGATTTGAACCATTTCTCTCATGTTATCAACTTAAATGACATGCTTTTTGAAAATATCGATACATCATTAGATAGAATGAAGAAAATCAACAACATAACTGAGTCTTCTCTTTTTGACCCTTCAAAAACTACTAATTCTGACAGAATTTTTACTGCAATTAGTGGAGAGGAATCAGGAGAGGATATCATAGCTATTGCCACCAAAGAAAAGCCTTAAAATAACTTTAGTGAATGCATCGATACTTCTTACGAATATCCTTTTACTCCAGTTATCAGATAAAAGGTTAATGCTGAAGTTCCATTGGATGATGTAATTATGCAAGCTCAAGCAGAAGGCATTTAAAGTTTCTTCAAGAGTATTTCAAATCCTAAAGAGTATGAATTCCCTCATCCCTATGCTTATGAAATAGAAAACTTCACCTATACTGAGTAGTAATTATAAACAGAAAACCTTACAGTTTAAGAACCAATAAGTCTTAAAGAAGAATTAGTTTATGTTGACAATGAACAAGTATTTGACGAAATGATTGAATCTCTTAAGTAATTCAGTGAAGTAGCAATCGATTTAGAACATCATTCATACCGTTCATTCAATGGTATTACTTGCTTGATTCAAATTTCTAGCAGATAAAAAGATTATATTGTCGATGTCTTCAGTGTTTGGAGATAGATGCATAAATTGAATATTATTACTACAGACAAGAATATTGTTAAAGTCTTGCATGGTGCAGATATGGATATTCAATGGTTGCAAAGAGATTTTGGTGTTTATATTGTTAATTTATTCGATACAGGACAAGCTGCTAGAGTTCTCTCTATGCCCAGCTATGCTTTGGCTTATCTCCTTTAATCTATTTCAAAGGTCCCATCCGATAAAAAATATCAATTAGCCGATTGGAGAATCCGTCCTCTCCCCAAAGAAATGATTTCTTATGCTAGATCTGATACCCATTATTTATTATCGATTTATGATAATTTGAGATTGCAATTAATTTAAAAATCCATTCAATAAGGATAGCTTCCTTCTCAAATGATTGAAACAGTTTTGAATAAATCAAGAACTGTTTGTTTGAAGAAGTATGTTAAGCCTATTTTAGATGATGAGAAGTATCATGCCACTTTATAGAATTAACGTATCATTTTATCTGATAGAAAATTCCGTATTTTGAAGAAACTTCTCGAGTGGAGATTCATTATGGGTTCAAGATACGATGAAAATCCTACTTTTGTTATGGCAAACGATATTCTATTTAAAATAGTTAATATACTACCCTCTTCTCATAAATAATTGCTTGCTATAAATCTTAAACTCAGTTATATTTGTCAATATCATGCAAATGAAATCCTCTAATTAATCAAGCAAGAAGTAGAATCCGAAGAGAAAGTTAAAACTACAGAAACTGAAACTCATCAAAATAATTAAACTGAAATGGAAACTGAAGATATAAGCTATTTTACCAAATAATCAAATATTGTTTATTCTACCACTTATTCTGCTATGCAAGGTGAAGAATAGGAAGAAGAAGAAGTTGCATTTAAACTTGAAACATTTGACATTCAAATTGGAGTGTATTAGGGTAAAATGAATATTTTAGAAGATCACATCCAAGCTCCTTAAAGTAACTCTTAAGATAGCGAAATCTAAGAAAAATTATAAAGAATTAACTCATCTTTCTTTTATGCTGATCCTGTAGATTTCTACTGTGAAAAATATCCTTTCATGAGAGAAGCTTATGAACTTGCAAAATTATAAGAAGAAGAAATCATGAAAAAGCGTAATGATCTTGCTTATATTCAAAATAAAAATCCTTTTGATGGAGAAAATGAAGGAGAAGTAAATAATGGAGAGGAAGGTAGAGATGAATACCTTGCTTTCATTAAAGAAAAAGGACCTTCATCTAAACCTAAGGAAATTGAATAAATTGAAGTACCTGATTTACCTTTATCTTATGAGGTTTAATTCAAAACTAACTTGAAGAAGAGAAAATATAACTTTGGTAATAACTAAAAGAGTTAAGAAGAAGAGGAAGAAGAAGAAGTTGAAGTAAATGAGAATGGAGAGAAAATCTACAAGAAAAGAGCAGTAGGATAAAAAAGTACATTTGATATGCTCATTGAATAAGAATTTAGAGAATAAAGTGACCTTGATGAAGATGATTCAGATGAAGAAGATGCCAATTAAAAAGGTAAAAAGAAAAAAAGAGTTGTCACCGAAGAATAAAAGAAACAAATGCAAGATGACTTTAACCAAATTACTGATAAAATTAAAAATCAAATCAATAAAGATCCTAGATTCAAATCAGGAATTAACTAAAAAAATTACAACAACAAAAAAGGTGCAAATCAGAAAAATAATAAATTTATCAATAAATTCAAGAAAAATGGTTTCTGATGAAAACTAAATCTCTCTCAATATTAATTAAAATTTTCAACAATAATAATACAATCTAAATGAGCATTCGTCTCATCATTATCACTCCCTCACAAACTCAATCTAATAACTAATAACTTAATTTATACATCATGTTTCTTTTTATGAACTTGTTTATAATATAGTATCTTTTAAATTTTATTTTATAGCCAAATTTCTAATTTATATTCTTTTTATTTATTTTAATTTATAATTATATTATGCTTATTATTTTACCAATTTAATTCTAATTAAGGCTTAAAAATTTCTTGATAAGTGAGAGATTTGTTTTAAATTTTAATCAATCATAATGAATATATTGTACAATATCTGTATTAGGTATTTGCATCTATTTTAAAAATACCTAATTTTATTTTCGTTTTTAGTAAATTAATTAAGGTTCATAATTTCAATTTTAAATTAAGATTAATTAGTAAGTTAATAAACTTGAAAAATTTAATCAAAAAAAGTTTAAGTAAATAAGAAATGTAATAAGAATAAAATCATTACAGAATAAAATGTAAATCTCATCCAAAGAATGAGGTTTTATATATTCAAATAAATGACTTAAGGGATAATAAAAGTTTATTTTATTGCGAAACTTGTATTAGCAAAGATTAAAATTTTAAACCATGGAATTTTGTAAGTGTCAATTAGATCTTAAATTCTAAAGATAATTCTATTGTGTTTTATTGGCCTCCTCTTTTAGATAATGAACTTTCTTCTTAAATAATGGATTTAGCTGAAGTAGAAGCAGAAGGAGAGAATACTTTGTAAACCTAAGTGGATTAATATTTCGATTCTTTAACTAAGGAAGTGCTTGATAGTATAAGTAAATGTAAAGATAAAATGATGGTGAAAGCTTAATCATTGTCTTAAATTAATTAAAAAATACATTAAAAGTATTAAGAGGTTTCTAAGATTAATCTATTTAGATAGATATTTTAAGAGACTGAATTTGAACCAAATGATAAAGATAAATAGTGTAGATATTTCATTCATGAATTTCATAACAATATTAAAGAAAACACAGAAGCCCTTTCGTCTTTATTTAAAGATCTAGATAATTTTAATTAAAGAATTTCCTTTAAAAAATCTAGCAAGATAAAAGATTAGATGATTTCTTTAATTGAAGATATAGAACTATTTGAGTAAACCAAGGAAATTGAAACAAGTGAAGAATTAAATGCAAGTAGAGGTGATGAAAAAAATGAAGAAAGCTATAATAAAATAGATCAATTGGTTTAACTTATAGCTAAAAGAGAAAATTTTTTAACAGATGAATTTATTAATAGTATAAAAGTATTCTTAGAAAATTCATAGGATACAATCAATTAAATTTCCTTTGAAGGCATGCATATCGATGGTTAAAAGCCAGTAGATTTATCTTAATTAGATTAAAAATAAATGGAAGTAATTAGATAGCTTTCAGAATATTATGCTTAATTAAATAAGGATTAATTCTTGGCCAATCAAATAAAATAGTCAAAAGAAATTCAATCAATAAAATAGATTCTATAATCTAAATGGAATTTTATAAATAGAGATTTCTAACTTGAATTCGAAGGATTTTTAGTTGACACCTATCCCATTTTATAGAATTTGAATTTAGACAATATCTTTATTAGCAAGGAAAAATTTTTAAAGATAGCTTAGGTCTCAGAACAATTTTAATCAGATTTGTTCTAATTAGCTCAAAAAAAGTAAGAGCTTTCAAGCAAGCATTGTTATGAAAATTCATAATCATTTAAAATTTTAAGTTAATTGACCTATCTATATTCCTACTTCAATTAGAAAGATCTTTTAGAGCTAATATAAAAATATCCTGTTTTTGATCTTATACATCCAATAAAATCTTTGTTAAAAATTAAGGATATTCTCCCTGATATCGAACTAAAAAAGTATGAACTTGACTAAGAATATTCAAAGAATTTAAAAATGGAAAGAAATGCACAAGATAACTAAATCACTATATCCTCTGATTAAAATAAATAATGGGGTTATTACTATTCAAATATTATTTTAGAGAAGGATAAGAAATATATTTTCAGATTAAAAGTTACTTAAGTAGAGAATTAAAAGGAATAAAGCTATTTGGGATTTGGGTTAGTCAGAGATAAATAAAAAGACAAAAGTTATTGCTATACTGATGATCTTTCTTGTTCTTTATGTTTTAACAATAATTCCATTTCAATCAATAAAAATATTAATGGAATAACAAACTTAGTTAAGGGTAATTTTATAGGTCTACCTTAATCATAGGAATTTGAATTGATCATTTCTATTAACTAAAAGATACTTGAATTATCAGATTTCCCTAACTATGAGCATAAACTGACTCTCATTAATGAATTCAAGGACAAATTAGTTAATTATGAAAACTTAAGATTCTTTATTGGAATTGATGGATAAATAGAAGCAAAATTAACTTCTGCTTATAACTTATCTGAGGGATAATAATATTGAATATTTGGAATATTATTTAAACAGATATATTAAATTAATAACAAGCTAATTGTAATTTATTTTTATTATCTATTTAAATATTATATTTAAAATTTTGTTTTAGGATTAAAAATTTCAAATTAATTTTCACTTTCGTATGATAAGAGTATTTATATATTCTAATAAATCAAAAAGAATAATAAGAAAGAAAGAATCATTAATACTCTTAAATTTAAAGTAAATTAATAATATTTCTACTTCATCCCTTTTTAATATTAATTATTACATATTTTATAATAAAATATTTCCTTACTTTCATTAATAATAAACTCTAAATTTATTTAAACTAACTAGATTTTCATATAAAATATGATAAAAATCCTTATTGAGTAAGATATTCTCAGTAACATTCATTAATAAAAAATTAATATTAAAACAGATTCTTAAAATAATAAATTTAAAAGAATTAATATGAAATTTCATCCTGTATGCAAAAAGGCCTGTCATGGGATTTGAACCCATGGCCACAAGATTAAAAGTCTTGCGCTCTACCGAACTAAGCTAGACAGGCTATTCAAAACGGTTGAAAAATTTGCTGAGGGCTTTTATAGAAAATGATAATTAAAATAGATTCTTAAAATAATAATTTTAAAATGGAGTTTAATCCAGGATGCAAAAAGGCCTGTCATGGGATTTGAACCCATGGCCACAAGATTAAAAGTCTTGCGCTCTACCGGACTAAGCTAGACAGGCTATTCAAAATGATTTAAAAAGTTATCTGAGAGTTTTTATAGAAAATAATAATTAAAATAGATTCTTAAAATAATAAATTTAAAAGAATAATATGGAGTTTAATCCAGGATGTAAAAAGGCCTATCATGGGATTTGAACCCATGGCCACAAGATTAAAAGTCTTGCGCTCTACCGGACTAAGCTAGACAGGCTATTCAAAATGGTTGAAAAATTAACTGAGGGCTTTCATAGAAAATAATAATTAAAATAGATTCCTAAAATAGTAAATTTAAAAGAATAATATGGAGTTTAATCCAGGATGTAAAAAGGCCTGTCATGGGATTTGAACCCATGGCCACAAGATTAAAAGTCTTGCGCTCTACCGGACTAAGCTAGACAGGCTATTCAAAATGGTTGAAAAATT